>JAOEHQ010022214.1:0-25263 GCA_025447715.1 Asclepias incarnata
TACACGTTGCACTCTTTTTTCCTTAACTAAGTTTTATCCCACTGGGTTTTCTTAGTAAGGTTTTTAATGAGGCAACAAACAACTGGTGTATAATGTGTAGTAATATATATTTGAGGGGGATTGTTATATACAAATATATATAATATTACCATCCTACCCTTTACTTGAAGGAAAAGGGAAATCCCTGATTTCTAGCCTAATTTCCCTCTCATCAATTCTATGCATATTGATATCCTTTTGTATATATATATCGATGTAACCGTGATATTGTAATACACAGACTTATGATGCAATACATTACTACTCTTTGTTCTCTCCTTTTCCTTTATCTACTTCATGGTTGTTGATTGAATATGAATCCAAGATCAATGTTTATAACAGGCCGTATAAATAAATATATCCATAATATTATTTACACTCCATATTTATTTAAGTATTAGATTTTTTTATTTATTATTTTATTATAAAATTCGAGGTATTACAGGCTATATGGGTTATGTATACATACTTATGCAGCTTATGATATGATGTTGATGTATGATATGATTGTGTGCATGTGTGTATATGAAATGTTGTTATTATGTGGCTTGTACATCTAGTTCACTAGACTTGTAAGATTGCCAAGACACGTCCATGTTTAAGGACCCAAATATTAAAGTGAATATACATGATTAATGCTTAAGTAACGCGGACACCTAAACTATACGTGATATGTGTAAATGCTCGAGCTAATTAACGTGGGAAAGTGTTAAGCTTAACCCATGCTAGCCAACGTGGGGGCTAGTGCGTAAATGTGGTTTATTGAGTGGCTCCTTGCAATGTTAGTACGTGGGACAAGTATCTCCAGGCCTGACTACCCACTGATATCTTTGAACATACGGAATGCTCCTGGATTGGCTTTGCCTTTCCTTAACGAAAATGATGGACCACCGAAAGGTTATCCCACCGAGTCGGGTGTGAGGTTCTCTGTCAGGTCTTATGACCGCCTACACACAACCCCCACCTTATATGTGAAAAGTGACTTGTGTCACACTATTCGTGGAAAGGAAATGTGGATATGATATGTGAAACGTGGAGATGGTATGTGATTCGTGGATAGGCACAACTAGGATTAAATATCCCAAGATGTTTACCGTGGTTATATGTGGTTCTTACGTGGTTTATAAGTGCATTACAGATTAAAGTGGAACCTTTCTTTAATGATTAAAAGTGGACAAATGTTTTGTTGAATATGTGTTATCTTATTTAGCTTTAATTAGCTAGCAATTGTTCTTTTAAACGTGTTGTGCCCTCAGGATAAGCGCAATGAAGATCAAGTAGAGATGGCTTGTGAGGCTTGGGTAGACGCTTTATGTAGATGCTTAGTTTACCCACTAGTGACCTTATGATTAGATATTTATTTTAATGTCCTTTATGACTTTAATGTTTAATGACGTGTTGTCTTTGTGTTGGGACAACCTTTGGATTTACTTTATTTATTGTGATGATACGGAATACTAAAACCAAGTTTGTTTAATAAGCCAACCGTTACGGTTTGGACATGTTTTTGAAAGTTTACTTCTGCTATGTTTGATGCTGTTTGGCGAAAATTTTTGGTAATCAATATTTTTAAATGTTAGAGTTAACTACAATTTTCGTCCCTGTTGTGGTCCCCAACTTGCAGCTTTAGTCCCTAGCTTTCATTTATTACAGTTTTAGTCCAAATTTTTTTGCTCCGTCAACAATTTTAGTCCAAAGCAGTAACGTCCGTTTAAAATGCAGTCATGTGCGAGGCACGTGATGGGTATAATGGTCTTTTCATGAACAAGGACCAAAAGTGTAATTAAATCAATAGAAGTATGAACTACCCAGAAATATTCATATTATCATCATCTCAATCTATCCAATTTTATTTTCCCCTAAAATCACAACACAAATCATACCTTTGTAATCCAATAGATCTGAAAATCAAAATCAAAATACAAATCCACTATATACAAATCCTAAATTTAAAGAACAGATCTATATATATATACATACTCACACACACACACACACACTCACATATGTATATATATATATATATCCGATCTATATATATACACACTCACATATATAGATCTGAAAACGAGATACCCTGAAATGCCATATCCATCTGTGTCTCTCTTCATCAAACATGAAAGACAAAAGAGATATGAAGGCAAGGATTGTTGTGAACCATACACCGCTAGGATTGTTGTGAATCAAATTTCTTTCAATCATAGTCCAATCAATCAAACCCCACATCAAACAACCAAAAACCCCAAATTTTCATCACCTCTATGACCTTCAAGTTGGGCAGAGGTCAGTTTCACCGCCGGTGCCGGTCCCGGCGCCGCCACCAGTAAACCCCAGACCTGTTAATGGTTCAGACGCAAATACTATTTTAGGTAAGCTATTTGAAGATATAAGAAGATACTATATAACTTATCTTTGTACTGAGAATTCATCTGGTCATACTTATGCTTGCAAATCGATTTTGAAACGAAAACTTGCAAGTAATAATGATAAAGAATATAGATATAGATATAGATCTGGATATAGTTATAGATCCAGTTTTATAGATATAGATCCAGTTTTATGATGAAAAATGAAAACTTGCAAGAATAATGATAAAGAATCAATTTTGTTTTTGTGTAATCATGTTTGGATTGTGATGGATGTTTGCTGTGTTTGTGGCCATGTGGAAATAATGGTTACACAGATGATGATGATGATGATGATATAGATATATACAGATGATATAGATATAGATATAGATAGATATAGGTATAGATATATACAGATGATGATGAGATGTATATATAGATATACAAATGATATAGATATACATATACAGATGAAGATGATGAGATGTAAAAGTTGATGAGTTATTTACGCTTTTAGTCCTATAGTAACGAAAAGACCAAAATACCCATCATGTGCAGGTCATGTGACCTCTCATTTAACGTTTGTTAGTCATTTGGACTAAAAGTGTTGACGGAGCAAAGTTTTTTGGACTAAAACTGTAATAAATGAAAGATAGGGACGAAACCTGCAAGCTGAGGACCACGACAGGGACGAAAATTGTAATTAACTCTTTATTTTTTCATTTTAAAGGCACTCCACGGTTTATTACCAACCGACAACACATAGTTACTGTTACATCTTACACAACTCGAACAATAAAAAGAAAATAACAGCTGGCGAATCTCCATCAAACTCCCCACCTCCTAACTCTCGCACAAACACACACTCAAAACACTTGCTATAAACATTCAAACAAGCGTAGACATACTCACACACCCGATCATCTCTCTCTCTCTCTCTCTGTCAAACAATGGTTTCCCAATCCAACGGTTCACAAACAACAACCACCCCTTTAAACTTCTTGATTTACGGTCGAACCGGTTGGATTGGCGGTTTACTTGGCAAAATCTGTGAATCTCAAAACATCAAATACACTTATGGGTCAGGCAGGCTAGAGTCACGTGACACCCTGGTCGCCGACCTTGCAGCTGTGAACCCAACTCATGTGTTCAACGCTGCTGGTGTTACTGGCCGACCAAACGTTGACTGGTGTGAGTCACATAAAGTTGAAACTATTAGGACTAATGTTGTTGGGACATTAACTCTTGCTGATGTCTGTCGTGAAAAAAGTTTGATTTTGATTAACTATGCTACTGGCTGTATTTTTGAATACGATGATGCTCATCCACTCGGGTCGGGTGTTGGGTTTAAGGAAGAGGATACTCCCAACTTTGTTGGATCTTTTTACTCCAAGACTAAAGCTATGGTAAGTTTTCATTTCAAATTTGATTATCATTGTTTTTTGTTAGGACTCGTATATCTGAGTCAAATACTTAATCTCAGCAAGGGAACCTGCTTTTCAAGATTGTAGATTTGGTTGACTTTTAGCATATATTAATGATTTTGTGATGACCCTTTTGATGATTTTGCGTGATTCAAGATTTTTAGAATGTATTTGATATTTTTTAGTATAGTTTTGGTGATATTGTGATGATCCTTTTGATGATTTTGTGTGATTTGAAAAAAATAAAATTGGATCTTAAATCTTGATATGCTCTTATGGATATTTGTGCCTAATTTTGTCGGTTTTTATTATTGTTTTTTTAGTTAAAGTCTTGAAGAATAAAAAAAGTTGGTTTTTTTTTTTAAATTTCAAGATTTGTTGAGCTTTAGTATAATGTTGAAGATTTGTGTTATGAGCCATTTGTTGATTTGTTTGTTTCTATGATGTTTTTGTGTGAAATTGTTGTTTGTAGTTTCAGTTTGGTGGATCTAAGGTTTGATGTGCATTCTAATGAAAAAATCTAAGCTTTTCATAATATTTTATGGTAGTGTCATTGGCCCATGTTATTGTATGAAAGCTTGATAGTTACTTCAAGTCATTAATCTTAAGGACAATTTTGAAGATTTGTGCAATGAACCTTGTGTTGACTTGTGTTCTTAATTTCTTATGATAATTTGTGTCATTTTGTCGATAAAATTTGGAGGATCTAAGATCTTATGTGTATATTAAAAAAAGCATAAGTTTTAATGGCTTTATATTTCACACTGAAACCCGTAAAGTTATGATAAGTTTGTAAGAGGACTCATATTTACTTCAAGATCTCATTTTTCTTAAACTCTAGTTCAATGTTGAATAGTCGTTTAATGAACCTTGTGATAATTTTTTTTTGATATGTGTGTGTGGAGTTGTTGATAAAATTGTGGTGGATTTAAGGTTTTGGATAAACCACATTTTCCATAACAAATTCACATAAAAATGTCAAAATATGAAATTATCATGTGAACTCATTACATATATGTTCAAAATTATACTGAAGTTCTAAAACAATGGACGGTTGAGGTAGATGCCTAGCATTTCTACTGTGTATAGTAGCTTTATTGAATCGGTTAAAATTTACATTTCATGGGTCACAATTCACAAATTATAATTCTCTTTTAAGTAGAAGAGTACAGTATCATGGGCCTTTTGGGACCCATAAATCGACAGTCTTAACTCGAAAATTATTCTCTTGGAGGATTTATATTTACTTCAAGATCCCATCTTATATTAAACTTAAGTGAGACTTTGAAGATTTATAAAATGACTTTGAGTTTTTACTTATGATAAGCCTGTGCTTTTGTGATGCTTTTGTAAATAATTATTTGGTAAATACGCAATATTGATGTTCATGTTGAATGCCTTCATTGGTTTTATCAGGTTCTCCCCTATTCATTTTTATTAAAACGTGATCTGGAACTTTACGCATTTGGGACACCTAAGATGAAAATGCTCAACTAAGAAAAGAACTGTTGTAAGATTCTAATAAGAAATTCTGTTAATTATGTTTCATATTTTCTTAGCTTGAATAAAAACATTGAAGGTTTCTTCATCTTATGTTGTGTTCACCTTGCATTTCCTTAGTTCATGACTTCATGTTCATTTCTTAGCTAGAAAAGACTATAGCCAGCCTTTTATTTCGACAAATGCTGTATGAAAAAACATGTTCATTACTGACCAAAGCTACATTAAAGGTGTACGAAACTTGATACTGTTATTTCAATATTTTGTCTTGCTGAAGTTAAGGCAATCATGAGGTTTTGGGCAAATACCATTTCTATGATTCGAATTTTTTGAGGTCTTTGTCGTGGATTTGAGATCATAATGTTGAATTAATAAAAAAAAAAGCAGACATATATGTACTCTATGTTCTCATCTGTCAATTTTGGGTCATACTTTTGAAGTCAGTTAGGATCTACAATAAGATCTATAAATCTTTATCTATTTGAACTCGTGAAATGAATATGTTTAATAAAGACTAAAACTCTAAGAAACTTACTATTTCAAAGGTTTCATATTTTCTGAATATTTAGCATTATGTGAACATTTGTGTGATGATCCTTTGTAAAGATTTTGTGTTGCTTCGATGTTTTTGTGTTATTTGCTGATAAAAATGTGGTAGAATAGTAGATTTAAGATCTTGATGTACATTTCAAAGCAATTTTCAAGTCGCTATGACTATCAGACCTCACCAAGCCGTTTTGACTCACAGGTAGAGGAACTGCTCAAAAACTACGATAATGTATGCACATTACGTGTAAGGATGCCCATCTCTTCGGATCTTACAAACCCCCGAAACTTCATCACAAAAATCAGCCGCTATGAGAAAGTGGTCAACATCCCAAACTCCATGACTATTCTTGATGAACTCCTCCCAATCTCTGTAGAAATGGCTAAGAGAAACCTAACTGGGATCTACAATTTTACTAACCCGGGTTGTGTTAGCCACAATGAAGTCTTGGAGCTGTACCGTGAGTACATAGACTCAAACTATACATGGAAGAACTTCAATCTTGAGGAGCAAGCAAAAGTGATAATTGCACCAAGAAGCAACAATGAACTAGATACCACCAAGTTAAAAGCCGAGTTTCCTGAGCTCTTATCAATCAAAGAATCACTTGTGAAGTACGTGTTTGAGCCAAACCGAAAGACACCCATTGCAGCCTAACCATAAGATATGAAGTTGCTTTGATGCGTCTTGTTTTCTTGAAGATGTTATTGTTGTAGGTTCAAATCGCATGGGTACGATGAGGATTTATCAATGATACAGTGTATTTTTCAGTGTTTTATTTTCTGGATTGTTTTGATTAGAGTACGGGGATTGTTTTTGTTATGAATAAAAGCTGTTATAAAACGATATATTCATTTTTCTTATTCTTATAAAAACGAATATTGTATTCATTTGGTCATGTGAAATTGCATAGTATTTCAAAATTTACCGGAATTACATATATATGTGATCATCGGATCTATGTTACGCCTCTAGCTACTATTCGATCTTTTCAAGATCGAAATCATAATTCAATATTATAACCCGTCGAGATCTGAACCATTTGTTTTTTTCCATCCAAGATCGAAATCATAAGATCGAGTCGGGATAAGAAGATGTTGAGTAATCATTGGAGCGAGTGGACTGGACACCGTTGCGTTTTTTTTAGCAATAGAATGCTTAAAAGGACTAATGTACTTGCATGTTGTTATTTGTGCAGTTATAGACAAAAATTCTAATTTAATTTTTATTTTACTTCTTCATGTCATGTTTTACAGAATTTATTCTCCATTTTACCTTAACCGCACCCATAAATCATTTCCCTTACTTAAAAAGGTATAATTTTATTGAATTTCTGTTTGTTTTAAACTTTAAAGAATAGTATAAATAAATCATCATATATTTTAAACTATATACTTACATAATTACAAAAGTATTTCTTTCCCACACAATAGCTTCTTTCACATATACAATTGTATATGCTCTTTTCAAATAAAATATGAAAAATTAAGGTTTTTTCACCCCTGTAACTCATCTTTTAGTTCGAGAACCCTAAATACGAATGAAACTTCACCCAACCTACCTTCAAACGACTACCGTCACCTCTAAACTTCTATCTGCCATCTTCATCTGCAATTCTATCAACAGCGTTCCAAAATATTCAATAATTTCCACTATTTCAAACACAAAATAAGTAACAAGAAATTCTCGGACCTACTTGCCCACCAAAACATGGTAAAAGGATTAAGTTACCGTGGAAAATAAAATGAAATAAGGTAATGTTGGCACAATGTGGGTTGTTGCCCATATATCCATCCATATGAACATTCGCATATATATATATATATATGTTGAAACTCTAAAAAATGCGACTTATTTAGGAATCGAACTTAATGGACACAATGAGTAGTATAATAAGGTAATTACCATGATTTTTCAACAACTTAATTAATGGACAAAATACGAGCAAGTGGTGAATTTGAAGCAAACATTTTGAACCTGGTACTGGAAGTCTATGTTCAGAATAACTGGGTTGCTTATGGTCTTTTACACGTATTTGAAGGTACGTTGTGAAAAGGTAAACGAAAAATATATATATATGGTGAATATAATAATAATAAGGTTAAGCAGTTTAATGATGACTCACCATGTCACGGTCGTATACCGACCTGAGCAACTACTGTTTCCAAAACTTATAAATACATGCCTGTAAAATCTTGTTAAAACTTAAAAGTAGATACAACATGTCATTATTTAGCTTATAAACATGATTCGATATAATTTAGGTTTTTAAAACCTTCGTATTTGATTTTTCCAGACACTATACAACTAAGGTCGTATTTTGGTTCACAAATTTTGATGGATTATGATGGAGTTGGAATTGAATTCCATTCTGTAGCATGTTTGGTTGTCAAAAATTGAAAAATTTAATTCCGTTAGAATGTAAATATTTCTTCATTTAAAGAAATCTACATTCCTTAGAGGGGTTGGATGGATTTTAATTCATTCATTCCCTTGAATTTCCAAAAAAACAAAAACATTCGTTGCAAAAACATTTCTTCAAATTCCAATTCTTTTGACAGATTTCATTTTTTGAAAAAATATTCTGCGAATCAAACGCGTCTTAAGGTTTCGAGAATCCTCACATCACTATCATGAGTCTACAAACTAGAGTATGACATATTGACATGTCATACTTAGCTTAACAAGATTTTACCGTCTTTTTGATATTTAAGTTACGGAATGGTTAAGAAAAAGACAAAGTTTGTTGTTTAGTTGAACTATAAAAGGGTTGAATGGTTAAAAAGGGACAATTACTTGTATTTTTCGACGACATTACGTTAAACTAGCCCATTTGATGATCAAGAAAGAGCAATGTTGATCAAGAATTTCTTATATAGTGAATTAGTGATACATATACTTTAGCAAATAATGAAAATAAGTGAAAGTTTGTCAATAAAAGTTTCCTTTCACTCTTTCTATTTATTTCTTTATTCATTTAAAATAATGACATCAAGTCCAGTGTTGTTGGTCTTGATTGATTAGTGAAAGATTAAACAATTTAAACAGTAATGTAATGAAAATTAAAACAATAAGTTAATTTTCAATGGAATTCTTTATTGATATTTAATCAAAGAATTATAAAGAGTAATGCGGAATGAAAATATTAAAAGACTAACTTTAATCTTAAATTACTCTTCGTTGAATACAGATTTAATTCACAAAATACAAAATTTAACAAATTAAAAGAACTGCCGACAGACAGAAGTTCTTGATAATATTCGAGAGTGATTGGTTGAATTTTATCGGGCTGTGGAACATTTTCTCCAATGGCTTGCTTTTCTTTTATATCCAATGATCTTCTTGGGAAGTTGTGAAGCCCACTTGTCTCGACCTGATTTGACAAGTGTTGGATCCGAGAAAGCAACCCATACTTTGATGTTCCTTTTGTCTTATTCTGTTTGAAAAGACTTTTCTGTTTGTACTCATCAGCAACAAACAGTCTATCTTTGGAAGTTCTTTCAATATTCAAAGATAATTTAAATCATCAGCAGCAATTTGTATCATATTGCCGATGACATGTCTGATGTATTTTCAATGATTATGTAAACATCTAGATATATTCCACTTATCTTGATTGTTTCTTTCATCATCTTCTGTCTTCGACTTCTGCTAATTTCTTGTTGTATGTTCATTGAAAATATTAAACTGCTAATTAAACTTGATTAGCAGTTTTGTTTAACTAATTAAATTCTAAGTCTTTTTTGGGACTAACAAGTGTCTTATTTAAAAAATTTTTTTTAATAACTAATAGAAATTATTCAAGTCAATCAATGGTATATATTTTTTTTGATGTGTGCATTTTGTAAAGTTGATTTTCAAACAATTAAATTCTTAGTTGTTTTTTTTTTATATATCAAAAAGCATTAACACCTAATTATATGATCAAACGGCTCATAAAAATCTCAATAGAGAAATCACTTGAAATGTGGAGATGCCTCAAAAATTGCACATCACTACGAATATCAATATTTATAATCTTTTATAAAACAAATGGATAGTGACTCAAATTTTAAGTTTTTCAACATTTTCATATTTATATTATTTTTGTAGTTAATATACTTAATCATTTCTATATTTAAATATTTCACAAATAATTAACAAACACAATTTATATACATGTGTTTTAAACAATCCAAACTTGGGGTCAGCGGTCAGCAAAGTTGTCCAACGTCACCTCTTGTAGGGTGTCCTAACAAAACTTTATAAATATTTTAAAAATTAAGAATTGAAATCACTTATCACCGCACATTATGCGGGTACGATTTCTAGTTATTATTAATATAAAATTGAAAAATAAATATGCTTGATATAAGGATTTTGCTAGCCAGTGCCTAGTTATGATGAATTTAATGAAGTCAAATTTTACTAAAATATAAAAATATGTAGTTATATATGATTCGTATAAAAATGTTAATTATTAGATTGAATTGTCATTCCAAACAAAATTATTAGATTGAATTAATGAGCCTTAAATGTTTTTTTTGATTATTTAAAAACTACGAACTTCATTAGATACATCATAACTAATATCTCACTGGCACTAGTTAACAAAACCCTGATATATAAATCGGAGTAAAAACGACGTAACAAGCAACTATAACTATTGCAATTTTACGTCCGCTTACACTAACAACCCTTAATTAATTACCAAAACATACACATATATATCATTGACAATGAAGGCTAGATCAACTCACAAGAGTCATCCCCCGGTTTTACCTTAGGTCACGGGTTCGAATCTTCAAAGTGACGTGTCCTGGGTTTTTTTTCTTTGAATCACCTGTAACGGCTTATGGTCTACATCTCGTAGTCTAGAGTACGTGCAGGGCTTCACTCTGTATGGTGATGTGTCCTCTGATGTCGAATACCGATTGATTGTTAAAAAAAAAAACATTTTCTAGATCTATAAACTCCAATATAGGGAGTGGTTATTGTAAAACAAGTGTTAAAGTAAAACAAATAAGATAAGATCTTGACCATTAGATCATGATAAAATTGATGCACGAAGATTCATAGAACACAAGTATACAGATTGATGCACGAAGATTTTCATGATGCACAAAGATTTTCAGTTAAGAGAAAATGATTGTTTTATTTGTTTTACTTTAATAGTTGTTTTATTTTAACCAGAACCTATATTATAATTTTGAAAAAAGTGATATTATACAATTAAACTTAAATATTATATCCGTTTAATATAAAAAGAACAACAGTTCTTGTCAAATGTGTTTTGGTCATTGTATATTAATTGAAAAAACAGCAAACTCTATTTGCATCGGATCAAACACAAAATATTTCCAAACAGGAATTTGATTGTCTTATTAGAGTTCATTTTGGGTTTTTGACTTGATGGGTTTTAGTTCTAACATTGTTTTTATTATTATACATATTTTAAACTGTGATAGAGAAAAGTGAAAGTATAACAAATAAAGTCATCCAACTATAGTAATAATTGGAAAGAAAAAAAAAAGAAAAGAAACTTACATTGGATTTCTGGATATGTTTTACGAATCACTAGAATTACCGTATATCCTTGAGTTGTTCTACATCGCTTACAAGTTACAAAATACATGTGAGTTGTTGGGTATCTAAGTATTTGAGTGTTAAGTTGCATCTTGAGTTGTTCACCAAGAACGTGACAAGTACTAAATTATGTATTGATTAATTTACAATGGGACAATATATGTTTTACAACCAAATTCATATCACACTGGTTTTAGATGAAGTCAACCTGTTCACTCAATAAAAGTATTGTAAACTTGATTTATTTCAAGGATAATAATAATATATAATAGAAAGGTATCTTGAGCAATGCAGCAGTGATGGTGGAGGCGCTGACTGGTGGTGATGGTGACAGCGAGTAGTGTAGATAATTGATGTAAAAATAATTAATGTTAAGAGGATAGTGTAGGTATTTTAAGGGTAGAGTATGTAATTAATGTAAATGTAATTAATGGACATAAAGACATTATAGACATTTCTAACTTTGAAAAGATGTAAATTTCAACATGGTCATGAAATTTTTATTAGAGAACTAGAAGGATGTCCGCGCGATGCGGCGATGGTGATATCGGCGGCGGTGTTGTGGTGGTGGTGACGACGAGTACTGTAGGCTGTTTATGTAAATGTAATTGATGTAAAATGGGGTAGTGTAGTTATTTTAAGAGTCAAGGGATAGATGTTGTAAATTATTTCATTAAGGGTATTTTAGGTATATTAAGTGGAAATGTTTAAATTAGTGAATAAAAAAGAAGGGTAATTTAAAATGAAAAAAGGATATTTATGTCATATCGCGTATGGACAAATTTCAACATTTCCGAAAATAGGAGAAATAGAATTTTTATAAGGGAATATATAGATATAGATATTTGAGAATCTCTAATATATACTTCTAGTAGCATACAATTTATGTGCTTTTGAAGGTAAATTGAGAATTATATACGTATGTTTAAAATAAATGAAGGACAGAAAATTATAAATTTGTAACCAACTAAGTTATATTCTTCAAGAATGATATAAGTTATTCTGAAAATATAAAATATAAAAATATAAATATAGATAGATATAGATATATAGTACAACATAGTATATCTATCTAATATCTATATGCACATAATCTTGTGACACTTCAAGTTGGACTTTTTGTCAGTCTTGACACAATCTCTTCTCATTATCTCCTATGCATTCATTCATTTATCCATCGATTTCAAGATTACAACACGCATATCATAACCTCTTTTTTCCCCTTTGTTCGGATCCCTCTAATTGTTTCCCTTTTTCACTCAAAACCCTAAAAAACCCCACAAAATTGTTGATCAAGATTCTTGATTTCCCCTCAATTTTCACCATAAAGTTTCAATCTTTTTGATAGAGTTTCAATTTTTATTAATTTTTTAAGCAAAACCCATAAAGGAAATTGTAAAAAATGGCAAAAATTGATGGTGGTGATGATTTACCGGATGATTTAAGGTGTAAAAGGAACGACGGACGACAATGGCGTTGCCGGCGACCGGCGATGGAAGGAAGGACACTTTGTGAAGCACATTTTCTTCAAGGTCGTCTCCGGCAAAACAAAGAACCGGTGCCGGAAAATTTAAAGCTTGAAAGAACAAATGCAAGAAAGAATCAAGAAAACCCTAATGGGAAAAGGGCTAAAAACCCGAGTGAGAATGGCTCGAATTCGGCTCGAAAAAAGGGAAAACGGAACGAAAAAGAATCGAAATTTAAGTCATGTGTTGATTTATCTGAGGATCTTGATGATGCTTTAAAAAAGATGAATTTGAAAAAGGGGGATTTGCAGTTGGATTTAATTAGAGGTTATTTGAATAGACAAATCGAAAAGAAAAAAGGGAATCAGTTACCAAAAGAAGATATAGTTAAAGAATTGAAGTATGGAAGATTGGAGATTTCGCAATGTGCACCATCAACACCACCTATTACTGTCAATAATGTCAAAGTTGGTGTTCCTGCTTCTAGTCCTGTACCTACTAGGTTTTTCAGATCGAAAAACATCGAACGGATCCCTATCGGTACAATGCAGGTTGTTTTTCTATGACATAATGTGTTTAATTGTTATTTTGCTTTTATATGTTTCATAGTTTCTGCGTTTCGATAGCTTTTATATCCATAGTGCTACAATAGTACAATGTAGGCTGTTTTTTGTTACATAATTTGTTAATGTTTGCTTCTTTTCTTTTTTTTTTTAAATCTAATTTGTTATTAACTCCTTTTGAATTATTTTCTCATGGGGATTTTAATGGGTTGCTGTTGTTGTATCTATAGCTTTTGCCAAATATAAAAGCTAATGTTAAAGCTTCAACAAAGAAGTGCCATTGGTGTCGTATGTGTAGCTATCGTGTACTTGTCAAGTGTTTGGATTGCAAAAAACACTTCTATTGTGAAGATTGTATCCAGCAGAGGTTTGTTTTTTGGTTTCATACTGTTTTCGATGCAATATTCACATTATAAATATCATGCTCTTGGTCAAATAGCATATCATGATTTTGGATTTCAGTAAGGCAATTCGTGCTAATTATTCTTAATCTCTTAAGTCAATATCTCACGTATGTAAATAAACTTCAAGAACAATTTCTGGGAGTACCCCTTTTAAGTGTATAACTTTTGTTTTCTCTCTTGCATTATGTTGATAAATAAAATAAAGATAGAGCTTAAAGTTGTTTATTTGAATGGGATTTAGGCATCAGGATAAGGCAGACGTCAAGAAACAATGCCCTGTTTGTAGCGAAACTTGCAGCTGCAGAGTCTGCATAAAGGGAAGATCTAAAGAATTCAAAAATAAGGTTTGGATGTGACCCGTCTACGCTTCACTAGCATTGTTTTTACATAATAATGATTTTCAACTTTTGTTCTATTTCAGGATCTTGTTGTTTATAGTGGTGATGGAAAATTTGACAAAAGTCAACAACTTCTTTACATGATCGATTTGCTTCTTCCATTGCTTGAAAAAATAAATCAAGAAAAAGACACAGAGCTGGCTCTCGAAGCTAAAATAAAAGGTAGAGGATACTCTTCTTAGTTATCATGAACAAGTCTTGATTGAAAACAGAATTCATATTTCATCTCTTGGAAACTTCAGGAAAAGACCACAACGAGCTACAAATACATGATGCTATAGTCTCACCGAAGCAAAAATGCTGGTATGTTTTCAAGCTACCTCTTTTCCTTTTGGTAATCACTACTAAACATTGAAGGTATTGATTTTGATGGGTAAAGCTCTTCCTATTTTGCCAAATTTTGTACATGTGGCAAAATGGGTGGGTTGGGTACTCAAAATGAGTCAATTTTTGGAAGGGACGAGCCACAATGCTTTTTGTCCCGTTTATTTCATTTCATAAACAATTAAACATTTAATATTTTAAGTATCACTACATGATTTATTAGACTAATGATCCAAGTTTTTTAATAAAAGAAAGTTCAGAGGTTGTGAATACTTGGATATACTTTTGGTGATGTTTAAATTGTTTGACCCATTTCCATTATAGGTAAAATTTCCAAGATAACCATTTGACTCGTTTTTAATAAAGTATAGTCCCGGAATCCTTTTTCCAGGGCATTTTAAATATTTGACTGATGGTCAAATGTTGCTTTGATTCAGTTTGAAAACATTATTAATTTATTATCCTCTGATCTGTTGTAGCTGTTTTTGCAAAGCTTGCGTTGTGGATGTTCACCGAAGCTGTGGAAATTGTTTTTATATTCTCTGTTTACCTTGTTGTCGCGATTTCCGTGAGGGATACCTACATGGGGGTCTTCGAGATCTTAAATATGCAACAACCGAAAGAAGGAAATCTTTATGCACGATTTTATGGAATTGGAAAACTAATGAGGACGGAAATATAGAATGCCCACCAAAGAACTTAGGCGGCTGTGGCAATGGTGTTCTTGGTTTGATTTCTCATTCCCCCTTTAATTTGACTAAAGATCTTGAAAAAGTTGCAAAACAAATAGTTAGCAACTCCAAGTTTACAAAATTTACCGACTTTGATTCTTCATATTGTGCATTATGTGACGGAAATGACAAAACTGAAGGTGAAAACGAGGGTTTGTATTTTACGATTAGACAAGATCTCGGGGACAAAAATCTTGAACATTTTACAAAACATTGGGTCAAAGGTCAACCTTTTATTATTCGAGATGTGATCAAGAGTGAAATAGAGTTGAGTTGGGATCCATATTTCATGTTTTGTATGTATCTTGAAAGAAGTGCCAAATCCCAAAACAAAAAAGAAGTGAAACAGAAAAGTTCGGATTGGTGCGAGGTAGAAATGGGTAGGCAGCAGATTTTTATGGGTGGTAAAACACATGCAAATGTGTGGCATGAGAAGTTGAAGTTCAAAGTTTGGTTATCTTCTGGAATCTTCCTAGAACATTTTTCAAGTCATTTTGCTGCTGTAATGCATGCTCTGCCTCTTCAACAATATATTAACCCAATAACAGGCATTCTTAATTTGGCAGCTAATGTCCCGCTGGAAAGTCAAAATGTTGACTTGGGTCCTTTTGTTTATATCTCATATGGTAGACCTGAAGATCTAATGAGGGGAGAATTTTTAACGAAGTTGTGTTATCATGCTTATGATATGGTACATCAAAGTTTTTAACACGTATCTTTAAACTTTTGATTCTTTACTTAAATTGAAGCACTTCTGTAAACTATGACTCATGGTTTTTTGCAACTTTTTTGGTTCAGGTTAACATTCTTGTGCATGCTACAGAAGTTCCGATTTCTGAGAAAAGACTGAATAAAGTAAAGATTTTGCTGGAGAAGTACAGTTCACAAGATCTAAATGAACCCTTAGGGAAGAATAAAATCAAGAACAATATTGATGAAGCATGTGGGAAATCATCATTTAGTAGTGAAGTAACTCAACAATCAGAGTTGGAAGATAACACAAATGAAGAACTCACTCAAATAACTAATGGTGACCCATGTGTATTTTCGGATGACTCAAGGATTGGTGACTCGGATGATGAAGATTTGTGTCAAGATGAGGATGGAAGTTCAAATTATAACGAAGGGAAAGTGATTGACACCCGTGGGGCCCAATGGGATGTTTTTCGTAGAGAGGATGTTTCCAAGCTTGTAGAGTTTCTTAGAAAGTATTCCAATGAGCTTAACTCATCCTATTGCTCACCAAAAAAGGTATCATTTATGTCTCCATAATAAAAAAACACAGCTTACGAGGTATTTGGATGTGCATTTTTAAAGTGATCATTCATGAAGAATTAGAATCAGTTAATTAGGTGCTTAGAGTTAGGGATAGCTGGATGGTATTGCATTTATCTCCATATCTTACAGCAACTCTTCAGAAAAAGTTTTTTGTCAAACACTCTAGACTGATTATTGCGGCTTGAAGTTGTAGTAGCTGGTGTTTGGGTTTGCATTTTAAACCGATTATCTGATTATTGTGACTTATAGCCGTAATAATCTGGTTTTAATGTCTGGGTGAAAAGAGTTTGTACTAATTATCTGATTATATAACCAGTAATGTTAAGGGGTAAATTAAACTTACCTTGGTACCCATTCTATATTTCTATTTACTTATTCTGAGAGCTTTTGCTCCGATCACATAAGCCACATCTTGTTTCTCAAGAATATTCATTTGGTCCGTTGATGTATTAATCTCCTAAATGTTTAAAAAATTGCCAAACTCTCAAACAACTCTTTTTCAATAGGTGGTTCATCCGATTCTTGATGAGAGCTTTTATTTGGATTCTTTCCATAAAAAGTATCTTAAGGAAGAATTTGGTAAGTATTATCCTTGCACCTTCTTGTAAGTTAGTTTCTGTAAGATTTATGAGATATGGTCCTTCATTATTCTTTGTTTATACTATTATATCCAGATGTTGAACCATGGACATTTGAGCAAAAAATTGGCGAAGCCGTTATCATTCCTGCTGGATATCCCTATCAAGTAAAGAAAATCAAGGTAAAATGCTGAACTGTTGTCTGTTCAAAATATCATTTTTATTTGTCACCTTTGTATTGGAACACCAAAATGTTTAACGAGTTGTTTTGCCAATTGTGACCTATATATCAAAGTATTAATTTGGTTGTCGTATTTTGCTGGCTCATAATGGAATTGGCAATTAGTCTCTTTTACATGATTGACTATACGTCAAATAAAGACAATAAAAGGGGTCTTTGACCCAAATTAATACCATTAATTTATTTGCAATGTTCACCACTAACATTTTACAAAGATAATGAAGATCTTAGCAATATTTGTAGATGTGGACAAATTGTTGAGTCATGTAAATATTGGGTTCTTTTCATGTAATTATTCTGGTGTGTGCGCTTACTTGTTTCTGACTCAACCTTATGCAGTCATGTGTTAATGTGGTTTTTGAATCCATCTCACCTGAAAGTGCATCCATGGCCTTTAAGTTGGGTGATGACATCCGTCAACTTCCTGTAAATCATAAAGCAAAAGGAAAAATGCTAGATGTAATTTTCCTATCACTCCACTACTCTAGTCTCAAATTCTTTTTACATACTGGTCTCAAGTGCATTGTTAATTCCTGAATTGTTTTTCAGGTCAAGAAAATGACTATTCATGTTAATTCCTGAATTGTTTTTCAGGTCAAGAAAATGACTATTCATAGTGTAAATGCCGCGATTGTAGAAATAAACAAAGTTCCACAAGCAGGGTAAGAGTCTCTTCGATTTATATTACCTATATATACATTAATTATGTACATTGTACAGACTTTTTCGTATTTTTATTGTTAGAATCATTACAAGGCATTGAGGCAACCCTGTTAATGCAAATGGAAATTTTGAATATTCATCTCTTTTATTATCATTATTGTTTCATTTTTGGACTTCTTTTTAATTCCAGAATCTGCGGCAAAATGGGAGAGTAGAGACTTTGAGTTACAAGTGAGTTTGGCTTATGACCAATTTTCGCCACATTATGTAAGTTGCAAAAAGCATGTTTCTTTTCTCAAAGAAATCCCGTTTTTAAAAATTCACTTGAAAATCAACAATGTAAAATGTACAGATATCAGAATGGAAGGATGATATTCAATGTTCGTGATCCAGTGTTAATCAACTCTATTCTCCTAAGGATACAAACATGGTATCCAGAACAAAAATGTGGCATTTAATGCGTTATAGAAAGTTATCTCTTTTTTTTTTTAATATCTAGAATGGTTTTGTAGTTTAGGGCCTCAAATGAATGCCTGTGTCTATATGAAATTTGCTTCTTTTTATTAAAGTTAATAAAATTATTACTTGCTCTCTTTTTTATATATACATCATTATAATAGTTACTTTCTCCTTTTCAAATCGGTGCCCACTTTTATATTCCCTTTATCCCGAGAAAGTTCCAATAGTTTCCATTTTAGATGTTCCTTAATAGTTCCAATCTTTTGTTTTCAAGTTAAAATTTACATTTTCTCCCATTGTTATAAGAATTGATGCTATTGATTATTGAATGTGGTTCACACTCTTATAAAATGTGTCCAGTCAAACGTTTACAGTTTTTTATGTGACCAAGGGAGTAAAAACGTAAGTGACTGGTACGCTAATACATCTCATTACTTAACTAAAGCAAGTTCAACCTTCTTGGTCATTTAATTTAGCATATATGTTGACCTTCACCTCCTGTACTAGGAACCGTATTATGTGCTGCTAATCATGTCCAATTTTAGAAGAAAATTGATTTTTTGAGGTTAAATATGAAAGTACCTATATAATAGCTTTAAGCAATTCATTACCTGATTATCTAATTCCAAAAGATTCACAATAATCACTTTAAAAGCGCACCCTTAAACACCCGGGAGCTAGTAGTACTTATATAGGGTGTTTGGATGTGTGTTTCGAGAATCACATAATTAAACCTGTGGATATTTCTAGGTATATGCTATAACCGTTTCTGTTACTTTTTACACTACCAGAAACTGCGAAAAAGCCTTTGGCTATCGATCCGCCTTCACATAATTAAATCATCTTTGATTAACATGTGGATGTCTTGTGATTTTATCTGGATTTTCTGTTGCAGGTGGTTTTCGTCCTTCTTCATTTCACATAATGGAACCACTTAAACAAGTAGTTACGGAAGTGCGTTGTTGGCTGAAAATTGCTCTTGAAAAGGAAGTTTGAGTCAAAGATGTTCTTGAAGACTTTGGATCAGGATGAAAGATGAAGTTGGTGATTGGCAAATGAAGCTGAAAATTTGCAATGAATAGTCGAAAAGGTACTTACTTTCTTTTACTTTAAATGGCAAACTTGTCTTTCTGAACTTATATCTATTGAAAACACCCTTTTACGTTTTTAGCTTCAATTCTATCCGGTTTTGCGAAGTTTGAAAAAGTTCTTAGAATGTTTGCCATAATCCATGAAATTCTAACAATTTCTATTCTAGGGCGTCTAATAAATTTGAAGTAAGATTTCCCTATAAATCATAACCCATCATTACAATTTGGGTTTGTGTTCTTTTCATCTTGATTTTCATGTGTTGATCAAACCATCAGTCTACTTATTTATTTATTTCATAAAGTCTCCAACTCTTACAAATCATAGAAATATTTGAAAATTGTTATTGCAGGTAAGAAGACTATATGTTCTTGCCTATTCAGCATGCTCATTTGCAACTTTGATTACAGCATGCTCATTTGCAACTTTGATTACGATCAAAGATGACACTGGGGATATCATTATATGAAAAAGCATCTAATTTGCATCTCGATTCTTGGACCAGTTGAACCAAAAGGTTCTTCGTCATTGACACCATTTTTGTCTTCCATTGTTGCTGTAAAGTTCTGATTCAAAATATTACGTAGCATTCTTCCCCCAATTATTTACACCTTACTTCTTTGCTAGTGTTGTTTTTAGCATTGACTTGTTTTGTAAAAATAGCTTTTAGTTTTCAGTTATATTCAATCGTGTTGTATTTGTTTTTTTGTAAATATTGAACCGGCATGCTTTAATATCAACAATCTTGTTAATCTTTTAGATTTATTTGGGCAAACATCATATGATATCTAGTTGGGTTGGCCAGCTTTCACTTTTTCTTTTGTCATGTTTATGTGATTTCAGAATATTTAAATTAAATTATGTAATCTGATCTCATAAATATACACCGTAAGCAATGATCTCTCTCTCTCTCTCATGTGATGTGGACCGATCAAATTTGGTAATTACATCTTAAATAAATTCCTTGCGTTTTATGATCATTGTCTATTGTTTGTAACCATTATTGTTTGCTCAATGTTTGTAATCATTGTTGGTAAGTGTAACTTTTCTCTTTACAATAACAAAAAAAAAAAAAAAAAAAAATTATTGTCAAAATGCATTGAATACATTTATATCAATGAGAAGCCAAAAAAGCCTTTTTTGATTTTAACCTGATAAACCGAAGAGTTTCAATTTCCAACTAAATTGCCAGCCACATCAAAGAGACCCAACTATCCATTGTTAGTAATGTTCCCTCATTAACATTTGACAAAATTTCTTCATTCGATTGTTTTTATCCACACACAGTTGCTGCAGTAACAATTCAACGAATCAAGATATTGCAGGAACTATAACACTCATGGTTCTACAAAATCTCCTTATCCGTGGGAGCCTGATTATAGTGTTTATGGAGCCATCAGGCTTTCAATTGTGTAGGTTAGGGACTTTGCCCAGTCTTCCTTGAGTAATAACTTCTGTAGTGTATGCATAATATCGTAATCTGGATCAAGCTTCCTTTGCCAACCCTGCAAGTATATAACAGCAAATTAAATGCCATCTTTTGAAACTGACCCATTTCACATTTTAGCCAAGTTTTTATACTTTGACCCTTCGACACAGAGGAGATAAATATAACCAACATTGGCCCTCTTCAGGTTCTAGGATCAAAATTGTCATCTTTACTCGGTATGTTTCCCAGTAGGAATATTAACGTCCGACTTAGTGGTGGAAAATGGTCAAGCAGTGTGGTTATGGAGACAACATATTTTCTTGTCCAAAAAACTTATATTCTTTTACATAAGATATACCAAAGGTAAAATTACACTTCTGCCAGCTTTCAACCCGTGTGAACCACTTTCTTTTAGCTAATATTATCTTTACCCATTTAATCCATTAAAGATATATCATAACCCATATCACCTATTCATATATAAATGGGTTGAAATTGCCGCTAGTCCCTCAAGAAGAGAACAGGCATTAGCATAATACACCAAACTTCCATCTCATTACTATGATAGCCCTTTTTTTAATTGATAATTGCATAAGACAATAAATACCTCGAGAACCAAAGTCGTAACCATGACAGTGCAGACATTTCCGTCCACATTGACTCGATGACGCCTCACTTGTTCCAGTAATTGATGCATGCAATCAGCAGGGTGAACAACATCACCTTCTGGAGTACCCCAAAAGTCAAATGACTCCGTCACTTCCTTAATAAAGGCTTGAGGATTAGGACAGTTTTGTTGCTTTGAAAGCCTCAAAGTGGCTTTTGCTGCAGTGTCGCCATCTCGACGAGCAACAGCCTTAAAAAACTCCAATAAATTGACTCTATCGCTCTTTGAAAGTTCAGCAGTCATACCTACATCGAGGAATACAACATGAGGCTTTGATTTGAAGATTCTTTTATGAGAAGACTTGGTCCGTACAAGAATATTTCCAGGATGCATGTCAGCATGTATGAAGTTGTCAACCTGTAACAAGAAATATTTGTTACTTTTAGGATTTTCAGAATAAACAGATTTAGAGAAACAGGATAAACATAAGATTGTCACACTATCAATAATAACACTGAAAATGCACATTCAAACACCCTCTGAAGTATATGATCATATCAACCAAAAATGATACGTGAATACAAGGCTCTGTTTTATCTAACAATTCATTAGATGATCAGAATTTCCAAACACTCAAAAACATACGATTATCTGTTTAAAACAACTTCAAGCAGCACACACATATCCAAACACAATCTTCAAGCAGCACACTACCATTTGATAATCAGTTTTGCTGCAACTATCTGGATTTGTGTTTTATAGTGATCATCAAATGGTAGTGTGAAATCATTTATGTAATTTTATCTATTACTTACTTAACTAATCAGAGCCAAACCCTCAATACAGCCAAAGTGATCATTTCAAGCAGCAAAAGCATCCAGACACTATCTAATGCACCACGTGTAATTACAACTGATTATCTAGTTCTAGTTATTACATAACATATCCAGACACTATCTACTGCACCATGTTTTAATATCATACAAAGTTATAAACAGGTCCATAAAATGCACGTCCATGCAACAATATTACTATATTAGTACTTATCCAAACCGAGTAGATAAAAGAGGAAGAAGCATTATAGATAACAAAAATCTTACCAAAAGCATCTTTAAAAGTGCATGAGTCCCAATATGAGCAAGAGAACTCTTAAGCCGTTCATGTCCTTCAAGTTCATCAACATAATGTGCAACGCTTTCTCCTTGCTCAAACGTTTCCACCAAAACAGCCGGATGAACAAGTGGATACAGAGGTTTTGGAAAAGAAACATCTTTCCATCTCCTAAAATTGTAAATAAAGCGACTTAAATTAGCAGCTTCCCGAGCAAGATCAACTTGAGACATCATAAAAACTGCGAACTGTTGTACACTTTCATCCAATCTTAACCATTTTAAGGTGGGAATAAATCCTGACATCTTTGCCACTACATTAATTATCTCAAAATCTCTTCTAATTGATTCACCTACTCCCGGGTGTCTAACTTTCACAGCAACTGTTAACGGCTTAATCGGCTTACCGCGATATTTACATTTCAAAACAGCTCGATGAATTTGAGCAATACTACCCGAAGCAACAGGCACCTCCTCAAAATCATCAAAAATTTCAGAAAGTTTACGCCCAAAAGCCTTCTCAACTGTCTTTTTGGTGTAAGAATAGCTATGTTCGGGTGCTTTTGTGTGAAGTTTAGAAAGTTCGGTGCATAAGTCTCGAGGGAAAAGATCGGGTCTTGTTGCCGCCCATTGGCCCCATTTTATAAAAGCGGGACCTGCTACTTCCAATGTACGACGTACAAGATGAAGCCACTTTTCTCTTGATGAGTTACCAAAATACTCTGCGAATGGGGCCATTGCTATACTGGGTGAGAATAAAATTGCTAAATACATAGCTCTGATTAATAATATCAAACCTTCATATACTGAAAGAATTGACGAAATCAAGAACGCGTGCCCATCTTCCGCGTGCATATAAAGATTATTTCTTGGTTGAAAATATTCAAGATCTTGCCCTGTTTGTGCCAATGCCGTATTCCCACATGCTATCGCAAATATACCCGGAATAACCACATATGATCGACTCATTGCCAAACAAAATGCTTGAGAAACCCTACTTATGGAAGGAAACACTTTCCCATTGTGAAATGAATTATGGGAAAGCCTTTTCCAAGCAACTTGAGCATGATGTTTCATTCTATCATTGGTAGGAATAACGGAATAGTTTCGACTATAAGTGCTACGTTGGGAGGGATATAGACCAATTCTATCAACCAACCCATGCTTCGTGTCTACTGATTGAATTCTCCCGTTGTTTGCTCTAACTGATTGTACAATTCTTTTAATATTTCGAACCGCCAGTAACCTACATTAATATAAACAAAACAGTTTCACCAAGCTAAAGCAATACTGAATAGTGAATAACTAACACTTTTAAATCCCTTTAAAAATTGCTCACTCATAAGAATAAGGCCGAAGGCTGCAATCGAAAGGCCATAACTAAAAATTATAAGAAACTACAAGTAAACTGTAAGTTCTGCGAGAAAGATAACAATGGGCGTTCGGGTGTATGCTTTCAAAGTGATTATTACAGCTTAAAGATTCATAAATATATCACGTGCTTAAAGCTATCATGGTCTCCAATATCAGCTTATTAACTTAAACGTATTACAGGGGGAAAAAAAGCTTATTAACTTTTTGAAATTCAATAAGCCCCGGAAAATAAGCTAATCCAAACACCCAAATGCGAAAAAAAAAAAAAAAAAAACTTGAACTATATTCTGCATAAGATACTAAACCCCTACAAAAGATAGTCATTACAAGATTTATACATATGTTTATAATCTACACTTCAAAAACCCTAAGCATCTAAATCCATATATCATACGGGGGCTTACATGTGGCTTATGATTGATATGTCCATGTGGCTTATTTTTGAACTTATTGCAAAATAAGCTCATAAGTGTAAAAATAAACCATAAAAACGAAGCTTAGCAAACATAGGCCGACTCAAATAAGCTTAAAATAAGCTGAGCCAAACACCCATTCTATATCTATATATCTATATCTATATACATAAGAATTAAGAAAACAAAAATTGACAAAGAATAAAAAAGAAAAGAACCTTGACATAGTGAGAATATAAATAAGAAATTGGGGCAAACTTTATGAACTGCCAGCATTATCTTTTCGACAAATGGAAACAATCTTTTTGATCATCTGAACATAAATTTGAATTGTTAAAAAGTTTTGATTTTGATTTGTGATTTTTTAAGATGTTAGAAACCCTTGAAGAAAAATTACAAAAAAAACCCTTTGGTTGACAATACGATATTTTTTCTGTACATATAAAATATCCCCTTTATATTATGGTTTAGACTTTACAAACAAGAAAGGGTTTACAAAGGAATTTGGTAATTTATATATCCTCTCGATAATCCTCTTAAAAGTTACAATTTTTTTTTATCTTTTTCTTTTCTTTTCTTTTTTTTTTCTCTTTTTTTAAACGGCGAGTTAGAAGTTAGATTATCGAGCGCAATGCACTGACATCCAATTGGGCAGTATGCACGCAACACGAATCCACGCACCCCCAGCAAAGCCGGGTGTGTAACTCGTTCCCA
>JAOEHQ010022215.1:0-14341 GCA_025447715.1 Asclepias incarnata
TAAGGCTAATTTGGGTATATCAAAGCTGGCTTGTATAGACAGTGTTGACATAAAAGGGCATTTACGGTAATTCAAAGTTTGAATTTTAAGCAAGGGGGGCCTGCCCTTTTATAAGGGATTATAGATATATTTTGATAATTAATACATTTTTATTATATACATTTAAGTAACTATATTTGAACATCTGAAGCTTAATTATTTAATGATAATAATAAAATTTAAAAGAGAATGGAAGCTCACAGTTATTACCTAATATACAAACTATTTATTAAACCTAATACCTGATTTTTATCCACAGATCTTGGGTTCGACTTCTTAGAGTGACAAATTTGTAGGGTTTTTCCCTGAAATATATGTCTGCCCATTTCTTGAACCCTGTGGGAAGGAGTGGAATTGGCAGGACTTCATCCTTGTATGGTAAGGTAGTGACCGTTCAAAAAAAAATATATGAACTTTACTTTGAAGTTTTAATACATAAATATTATTAGTTTAAATACATTAACAGAAATAAAAACATAAAGTATAGAATTAATATTGAGAGGTGATATATTTAGCACAATTTTAAATACATATAGTAATGGAGCTAATTATAGGGTTTTCCACTCAAAACCTCTACGTACTTTTCAGGTTATCCCTTCCAAACATCGTATTTTTTTTTTTATTCCTACCAGGTCCTTAAAAGTTGTTAAATTGTCATATCTTGGTAATTCAGTTTCCAAAACCCATTGACTATGATGGCAACTTTTAATAACTTAGATGTGACAATTTGACAACTTTTACTGATCTAGCAGGGAATAAAAAAGTTTCGTTAGCCTAGAAGGGATAATCTGAAAAGTAAAGAGGGAAAAATACCCATTATTATAAATAAAAAGTTTTACATTGTGCTACTCCCATACCATTGGTGTGGTGTGGTGTATGAGGTAGGTCTGAGCATGGGACGGTTTGGGTCGGTTTTGGTTCGGTTTGGTTTGTCGGTTTTCTGGTTCGGTTTGGGTCGGTTTTTGGTTTTGGTTTTTTTATTTATTTTACGTTTTTAGCTTATTAAGTTATAAATTAAACATTCAATTGTTAAGAAAAAAATATGATAAGAAACTAAAACATACCGATGCTTTTTAATAACTAATTATATATTTTAGGTGTTAAAATTGGTATAATTTTTTATAAATTAAATTGATTTTGTTAAAGATTTTCATCGAAAACATACAATTGATTTTGATTTGTATACTAAAAAAATAAAAACTTTAAATGTATTAACATATTTACTAACCATAAGTAATAGATGTAAATAAAAAATGATATAAATATAAAATAAATTAAAATATATTTGGTTCGATTTGGGTCAGTATTTTACATATAAAACCAAAACTCGAACCGATCTATTAGGTTTTTAAAAATAAAAACCAAACCAATCAGTTTGGTTCCATTTTTAGTTTGAACGGTTCCATGTTTTAGATTTTTTTTCCGGTTATTGATTTTTGCTCACCTATACGTGTGGGCCATGATAACATTAACACGTAGAATGACGGTCCGTTCACCCTCCCTCCGTCTAAATTCTAAAAATACGTACATTACCATCATCTATCTATCTAAAATCAAAAGAAAAACAAAAATGGCTGCTGCTGCGAGGATCCATAGAGAAATTGCGCATTTTAACAAAGAAAAAAGCATACTTGGCATGACTTTAATGGCGGACGAAAAGGATATTCGCCACCTTATCGCAACTATCCCCGGACCTGTTTCCACTCCTTACGAAGGCGGAATCTTCGGTGTTGACATTCGACTTCCCGGTATCCCTCCTCTATTTCTATTTCTATATCTATCTATCTATCTGTTTATATATATCTATACACATGTGATGGTTCCGGGGTGAGGGGAGGGAGAGAGGGAGAGAGAGATATTTGGCCCTGATGATTCTTTTAATGGGTTTTGAGTAATATCGAATTATAAGTGGGTCCTAAAGTTTGTTGTCATGGGTGTGTGACCATACCGTCACCGTGTGGGAGGGGGCTTTCATAACGATCACTCTAAGAAACTAGTACTTTTATGACGGACTAATGTGGTGGTGTGAGATGTGCCGCCATTCAGCTAGAGGTAACTAGGTATGAGATGATTGTGGTATGGTGGTACAGATATAAGTCAACTAACAAGCCAAAGATCCGGTTCAACCTTAGAGTTTGTTAACGAGAGTATACCATCTTTATCAACACAAGCATACCATCTCAGTCCAACTGGAAGACAAACAATGCAATCAATTTAGAAATAGCTCAGTCATCTTAAGAATGTATAATGTTGTTTAACTGCATATAGAGTGTGCTCACTTGCTATCTATTAGCATAACCAAGATCGCAGTCGATCTGCTAGCTTTAGGTAGTTTAATAGTACAACTTAATGAGCTTTCCTATCAAGGAACCTCTGATATAGGAAATGGCTGTAACAGCCTGGAGAATGGTTATACTACTAGACCCTGCTACTATTAGTGTGTCATTTAAACTTTATTGCCACGTCTATTAATTGTACCCTGACTTCAATCGGGATACAAAGATGTGCCATAACTCTTTCAACTATTTAAGCGGGAATTTTTTGTTGAATCAATTAAAGGTCTGCATTTCTTGAGTAGTTTAACAGCACTTGTTGCAACATGATACTAGAAAATAGAAATGTGTTCATTGAGCCTACCCACTTCTGCATTTTACATGTGCCTTCATAAAGTCTTGGATTTGCAACCAATTATGTATATTCTACTGACGCTGTATCAATTTTATATGTTATGCAAATGCAAGTGATAAAAAGATGTTAATTAGTTTTGTGGCTTCTTATGACGGATTTTACCCTAGCTCCAGCTTAGGACGTGCGTTCTATGATTTTGTTAACCTAGTGGCTCTGTTATATACGGTTTCATGAGTGATTAGATTAACTCTGTATGGTTTTCATAAGAGTTATATTGGTAGTGATCTTCAAGCTATATATGATCCTCATAATTGCTTTACTTGATAGAAAAAAGCAAATGCACACATCTAGCCTCTGTTCCCTTGTACAAGAACGAATTGTTTTTAGCAAGATGTTTAGTCATAAAGGATCAAACATGATAGAAAATGCAAACCCACACACATTATCCTTCCATTCCTAATAGGATAACTTTACTATTAAAGGAAAATGTTAAATATCAAAAGTGAGGTTTATGTAATTGCTGGAAACTGTAAAAAGCAGTGATACTGAAATTTCCACTAGACATTGGTCTTCCAAATTTGATCCTTGATATGTTACTTCCTGAGATAATCCTTAGTTCCTTACCTTTGGAGACCTAATGTTGGTCAGAAATTTTACATCTGTATATCATATTCATGCCAAGGTTTGGATTCTTACTTAACGATTAAGTGCACATTGTTATAGTTTAAGGAACCTTGAGTAGCATCTATAGCTTAGATATATAATTAAACCTATGCATGTAAACTGAATTTGCAACTTGATGAAAGTACGTGCAGACATTGATATTCTGGGAATGGATTTAGATGATTGCTTGGTCATTAGGTTGTTTGTTTTCCCTATAAAAAGTTGGACTTGTGGTTTCTTCTTTTGCTGTAGATGATTCAACATTAAGTTGAGATGCTTAATGCTGATAGGCGATTAGATCATATTTAATACTTTAATAGATCATCACCATTGGATGATGCAGAAAGCCAAATGCCTCAAGTGTAATAAAATGATGGTCCTTCATTCCTTGATTTGATATGTTATAGCTTGTGTGTGTCTTCAATTGTATGCCAGCTCTTTCTTAGGGAACTTTAACTTTAGGACTAATTAGCAACTTGAGTTTCTTTAAGAATTCTAGAGTCGGGCCAAGTAATGCTTTAGAAACAAAGATGTATTTTTGGATTCAAAGGCTGTGTTATTTATCATCTAATGTCTATTATAATCTGTATGATCGAGGTTAAAATTGTATTAAAGCTATCACTCATTTACACTTTGGGATTACACGTCTCACCTGAAAATTGTTTATTTTCCTGGTGTTTTGCAGAAGGGTATCCCTTTGTGCCTCCTAACATGAGGTTTACTACAAAAGTTTGGTAAGAATTTAGCATTAACTCCTTGGGAGTCCAGTATTGAAATTTAATGAAGTAAAAAACCTCCTTTATTTCGTTAGTTATGGGAAAATATACATTCTAAGATGTAAACCTTTTTAAATCCAAGGCATCCAAACATCAGTAGCCAGACAGGAGCTATTTGCCTTGATATTCTAAAGAACGATTGGAGTCCAGCTCTAAACCTGAAAACTGCTCTGATCTCCCTACAAGCTCTGTTGTCAACCCCAGAACCCAACAATCCCCAAGATGCTGTCGTTGCCAAACAGGTCTTACATCTTACCTCCTCACTTAGGCCTTTTTTTTTTCACCTCCTTTTCAACTGACGGTACTTACTTTCTCCCCCTGCAGTATCTTAGCGATCATGCCACATTCGTTACTTCAGCTCGGCGTTGGACAGAGGATTATGCAAAGGCTTCATCAACTGGATTTGGTGCGAAGGTATGATCTAGGGCTTTTTGACAAAGATTGTTTAAAATGTTCATAAATAGAGAAGTTAATTTGCATGAGTTGTTGGTTGCAGGTGCAGAAGCTTGTTGAAATGGGTTTTCCAGAAGCGTTAGTAAACAAGACATTGGAAGCTGTTGGTGGTGATGAAAACATGGCGCTAGAAAGGCTGTGTCCAAATTAGAATGGTGCTAGAAAGGCCGTGTCCAAATTAGAACCACCTACCCATTATGACGTATTATATGTGCTTTTTTGTATAGCAGGTTCTCTGATTTCATATATCATAAATTCATAATAGCTTGTTATTTGAAAGGGTGAATTGAAACTCTAGTTTGAAACTGACTACTTGTTTCAAATCTCATAATTTGGAAATGTTGCTGCATGCCTATATTCAGTATTAGCCTTGACTTGAGCTAGAGATTCACATGTATAATTTAGTATGTTGCATACTTTCATATACAATAAGGAGGTTGGTTCAAGAAATTACAAAAAGACTCGAGGGAAGACTAAGACTGTTGCTTCCTTGGATAAGGAAATATACAAAAACATTAGTAACTTACAAGGGGATTATAACCCCGACGAGTTATTTACAGTTGATGCCTGCCTCTATTGGGTTTACTATACAGAACGTTCAAGGGAGCAAGATGAGCTCCAAATTAAGTTTTACTTTCAATTGAACAGAAAACTCGGTCAAACATAACAATAAGTAAAAAAGTTAGACATTGGCTGTCTCTCCAAAAATCATATATACTAAAATCATAACCTCACCACCCTGCCTTTTGTAACGACAAGATGGACCGATTATATGTACAGACTAAACTATTCCTTTTATTACTAAAGCCCAAATTATTAACGTATCCATGGATGGGTATAACAATTTACCACTTGAATCATCATCCCATGAGTATAACAATTTCTTTAGTCATGTGAAATTTTACTTGTGTAAAAGAAAACATAAAAAAACCTCTACCACAAATATCATTATACAAAATTTCCAGTTTAACACATATATGGAAGATACTCGTATGTAGAAGTAACTATGATTCAAGATGATGGACACTAGACATTTCTAAAGGTGATTGGTGACAGAGGAGGTGAAACCATTCCCTTATGTTTCCTTAGATCCTGAATTTCTGTTTGCTTTGATGTCAATGCTGCGTCACTTTGATTTCTCGAGGGTACTGGAAGTGTATATGATGCTTCAGACACTGGCAATTTCTTTGTCTCAATAATATCTGGCTCACCTTTGAATGTCACCAAGGGGGCCGAGAACCCGACTTTTGAAGGTTTCTTGGAAGCCACTTTTGCAGGAGGCCTTGGGAGTTCGTGGAGTTCACTAATTACAGGTAACGACACCACACTGGCACTAAGTGATGGTTCTAAAGTTGACAATGGCTGAGTGAATGTCGTCTGTAAAACAGGGCCAGACATAGGCAGATGTCGTGGTGTTGATCCTATTGGACCACTCGCATAAAGCGGCATTTTCATCGACTGTGAGTCACCATTTAATGGACCGGAGAAAGCATATCTTTTTACTTTCTTGGCACTATAAACAGAATGGGGATCCATTTGGACTGTAGAACGCACTTCTGTTTGAGGAGCTGGTAACGGAGTGGGTTTTCCTGATAATTTTTGCAATGGCATTGAATGCCAGATATTAGTTGGTGGTTTTGCTTGAGGATGCTGAGTTTCAAGTGTTGGTGCAGTTGAATTCTTCTGGAGAGGTGTTGGGAGAGCATAAGTGTTCAGCTTTCGTGTAGACGACTGGCGCATCTGTCGATATCTTTCATTCGGGTCAAAAGAAGTCTCCAGAGAAAGTGGAGCTGATTTACTTCCTTTGTTAGATGAGTTCCATACAGGTTTTTCATTCATATTTACCTGCTAGTCCAAAATGATATACATCCGGTGGTGAGAAAAAACAAAGAAAAGAAGAAAAAAAAGGTAACAAAATAAACATCTCAATGTACAAACAATAGGTTTGCTGGAGCAGGAAGTGTGGTTTACCTTGTCTGGATTCAATGGAGCAACCTGTTGAAACGTAACGCCTTCGTTATCCAACTGCATAAAAATAAAAAATTAATTAATTAAAATGATTGGAATGTTTTACCATTTAAGAAATTACAGAAAGTAATAAATCTAAATCACAGTACAGATACATGAATCATTTAGTTACACAGACAAATTAGTGTTTAATCTGAAATTGCAGAAATAAAGCTGTCATGGGACCACTCATTGGCTACTTAAACTTATGTACGTCTATCAAATTTATGTTCTAATACATCTCACCGTTATGTTCCAACGTTCAATTTTGTTAAGTATACCATAAATAACAATGGTTGAGGGATAAACCAAAAGGCAAGTATCTCAAAAACCATCAACCAACCTTTTCTTGCAATACCTTTTATTGTGCATCGTTATGAACTTTGTAAATTAATTAATCTCCTAATATAAGTATAAACTGTAAAGGTTTTTTTAACCCAGTAGAAAGTAGCAGAAAATGAAATTCTTGCCTCCATTGATTTTCCTGTGGTAGAAACTTCATTCTTCTTAACGCTCGTGCAGCGGTCAATAATCAACTCGGAATCTTCAAGTGTGTCATAGTTATCATCACTGTCATCTTCGTTATCTTCATCATCAGTCAGGAAAACAGAATCTCTATCATCATCTTCAAGCCCACTAAAGTTGTAATCAATATGCTGTTGTTCAGTGGTCAATTTAACATGTGGCTCGATTGCTTCAAGAGATTTAAGAGCCTTCCTGAAAAAACACATCTGTTTTCTTACATGTAAGAGGGTATCACCAATAATCATTTATAAATATCATTAATATTTCAGAGATGAAAACCTGAGCAGCATAGTGCCGAGCTGCCTGCGTTAGAAGACTACGAGATTGCCCACTTTTTAAAGATTTCATACGGAAAATAAATAATGTAGCATCTTCATCAAATTCAACCCGGGCTGATTTCAGCTGGCGAGAAGAAACATGTTCTCCTTTACTGCTTTTCCACCTTCCAGTGTCATATTGTACTTTCAAAGCTTGATATTTAGTCCTGGGAATAGAAAGACAAGGCATAAATTTGTATTAGTAACAAAACTTATATGAATAAAGAGCATGAAAAGGGCAAAAAAAAACAAAACATTTCAGACCTTTTTTCATCACACTGCCTTTTCATCTCCTGCAGAAGAATGTACAAGAAGTGTAAATTATACAAATAAATTGATGCACGTTATGTGCAAAATACAAGAAGAGAAACTACAGACCTCGACTATACGCAATTCATTAAGAAGAGATTCCGAAGGAATTGTGATTGTCTGATTAATATGTGAACGCTGAAAGAAAAAAATTCAGATGGTCATGAAAAAAGCACATAAATGGAAATCTAGCAAAATGATTCACATGTACAGTATAAAAACCCACATAATTATCAAGCTGCTTCTGGACATCAAACTGCACCTTTCCCAGCATTAGCAAGACTCTGCCTGCAATATGATTGTATGTAACAGAATTTGAGAATATTAAAAAGCTAATACAGACTGAAAACGTCCAAGGGAAGTTCAACAAATAACTTGACCATGAACAGAAACATTATTAGCTTCTACTAACCGCTGTCTTCATCATCGCTCAGTGCAGTTTTTTCAAGAAGACAACCGCCCATTTCCTGAAGTGATTCCGAGAATTCTAAAATAGATTGCCAGAATTAGCAAAGATGTAAGTAAGACTGCCCATGATGATGGGGAGACTAACAATAATATGGAGGGAGCTGAGGTAGCATAAAAATGCACCATGCTTGTAAGAACTAAATAAGAGAAAAGTGTTCTAATTGACGGTTGAAAAAACCAAAAAAAACAATTGACCCGGTACACACAACTTTGAAAATTATGATACTCCTAGTTACCTTAAGATATACGTAGTTAAACAAATAACTAACAGAACAGAACAAAAGTTACGATTCAAATTTTCAGGTGTTCCTGGACGAGCCGACCAGGTTTATCTCGGTACGTGGTTGGGGGGATTGGGTCAGCAGGAATCAACAAAGAGTTCACAGTAACCCATACATCATTGCCTAAAATTGGAAAAATAAATAAATTGGGTGTGTTTAGTTGTAGAAACTTGGGTCACGTTTTCAAAAATATTTAATCGTTTTAAAAAAGAACTTTCATTTTCTCGAAAAACTGAAAACTAAAGAATTTTATAAAACTAAACACACCGGAAAACATGGGCTATAAGCTACCAAGAAATATTTAAACATATCCTAACCAGACGTAAAGACAAGTAAATTAAACTCCAAAATGTCCAACGAATGATTAACTGTAGCGGTCTAAGGCGTTATTATTTGTTTTTTGTAATCATTAAATTCCAATAAAGTTTCGTGTCAAGTAACGATGCAAACAATAGCATCACTGGAAAGAAAGATGAATACAAAAATAAAAAAAAATAAAAAATTATACCATAAGCATTGTTGGTAGTGGTAGCAGCAGCAGAAAGTAAACTATCATAACAATCTCTCATATCTTCCATATCCTACATACACCAACCAAAACAAAAAGAAAAAGTCAACATCAGCCACCCTGCCTACACAAAAGTTGACCAATTGCATATTTACATCAAATAATTCAACTATAACTCCTAATAACAATAATTCAATTAAAAAATAAAATTAAAAAAATGTAAATATTACAGTAATTGATATATAATTGTAAGTAAAAAAAAAGGGAAGAAGGTAGTGGGGGGGTACCTGAGAAGCTTGAGCAAGCTCATCATCTAATTGAAGAAAAGATGGTTGAATATCGTTGTGGTGACGCTTGTGTAACCCTAATCCACGTACTTTCCTGAACGGGCTCTTCATTATGATTTTGATTTAAGGATTTGATTTGATTTAAGGATTTGATTTGATTATAGAATTATTAATTATCTAATAATCTAATAATAATAATAATAATAGTAATAGAATAGGATTAAGTTAGAGTTATGATTAGGGAGAAATATAGAAGATACAGATGATGAAGAAGAATTTGTTGAATGAATTGAGAAAATGAAAAGGAAATTCAAATGAATGAGGGAGTCAATGGTGTGTTATTAATAATTTGGAAGATGAGAATATGGTTTCTGTTGTCACATCAAATTCCAAATCCGTGTATCAATTATCAATGAATGAATATCTCTCTCTCTCTCTCTCTCTCTCACTTTTTTATATTATTTTCTTTTCTTTAACAATATATATATATATATATATATATATGTTTTAAAATTATTATTAATCTTACTTTATTTGTGAAATATTAGTCGGTTTCCTAAGAAAAGAAATCGCAAATTACAATATACATATAAAATTCATTTCATTACAACTATACTAACATTCAAAACTGGGAAACTATAGTATAACCAATTTTTACAAAAGGGTCTTCCTATTTAAACACCGCCCCTTTTTATTTAGACACCTATAAAAATCTCCGTTTCATTTAAAACTGGAAGTTTTCCTTATAAAACTGAGCGTATTATATAAAACGGGGAGTTTAATAGGTATCTAAATAGCAAAAGTATGTCAGGGAATGACAATTGGCATGACATACATGTCAGAGAATGACAAGTGACATTCCCCATAAACGCGTCATATTATCTAAAACGGGGAAAGTATATGTCGAAATATAGTCGGGCCGTTTTATATAAAACGCAACGTCTGGTTATTGATATGATCAAAGTGGCCACAGTAAAAGTGTTTGACATGACTGAAAACTGGCAGCAAATATTGTCAGCCTTATTGTGAATAAACGTGGCGTTTCATAATATGTTGTATAAATAAAGGTTGTCTTCCATTGCGTTTCATACACCACTCATACATATATTTCTGGTAACCATCCTTGCTTTTCTATTTATGTAATATGAGATGAAGGAAGCGTAGGCTGAATAGTATGTTTTTTTCCCCTTTATGGATTATGACATGTATCTAGTCGTCTGTGTTATTTGTGATGTGTAGGCCATAGTCCTACGTATTTTGTTCCGATGTTTGTTCTATGTAATTCGGTGTTTGATCCTTATATATATAAATATTTGAAAAAGCTAAGCTATGTTTGTAATCCCTTTTTCGATTACATTTTTGTTTAAATGTTTCAAACTTTAACAAAACGACACCCAAATATAGCAAAGTTACAGTAATTACGGCAAGTTTTATCCATAGATGTTTAAAGGTTCAAAAACGACACCCAAATTTAGCAAAAGTATACATTAAAACACCAAGTATAATATAAAACGGGGAGTTTTATACGCACTAAAGGCAGTAGGTGAAATAGTGATTAGATAGATTGTGTCAGAGAATCTATCTATAATTGTCTGGCTATATGGGGCATTTTAGGTTAAACATGGGGTTTGTTGAAGTCTATAAATAGTCTTATTCATTTGTTTACTTTGCCATTCTCACTCTTTGTTGCCTCCGAAAATGGGAAATCTCAAGCTGTCATTATATCCCCCTGCAAACACTCTCTTTAACACTGAACCACTCGACAAATACCTATGCAATCGGATAACGTGACTCGACATCAATTGTAAACGCGGAGCTTTGGCCATCTAAGTTCGATGATGAATGATCAGAGGGACACTCAAAGAGTCTAAAGCCCTTTGCTCAAACAAGGATGAGTGAATATACCTGTTTGTTTTAGACCTGGGTGTTAAGTTTGATAGCAATCACGACTTAAAATTTAGATTTTCGGGATGTGCTACCTGACCCGTATAAATGTTTGGATGATTTGGATAGTATTGTTATTGTATTTTATCTTGTCATGTAACTTATTATAATAAGGCATAAATACTTGATGTTTCAATCCATGTTTGGGTAGTTTTTTAGTTAAATGTTTCCAATTCTAAGAAGACGACACCCAAACTTAGAAAAGCTACCCATACGGCAAGTATTATAGAAAACGGGGCAAATTTTAAGCCTTTTTTAGATAACTTTACGATTAAAGGTTCCAATACTAACAAAACGACACCCAAATATTACTAATTTATGAATAAACACGCCACGTTATATATTAGACGGGGCGTTTAATGTAATAAAGGTAGTGGGTGACACAGTAAAGGTAATGGATGACACAGTAAGTTGGATAGGGTGTGTCAGGGAATCTCATTAGTTGTCAAGTAAAACGGGGCGTTTACATATGACGGGGGGTCTTAAAAATGAGTATAAATAGAGGAATACTTCGGTTTACTTTCCCATGGCAATCCTTATACCCTCTAAAATGAGGGGGAGTATGTTTAATGAGTATATCCAACCGGCAGTACTCACGTGAACACTCAAGTACCCCAAAATTTACATTTATTTATACAGATAACGTGACTCGACATCAAATGTAGACGCAGAGGTTTGAAGATAATTGCTAAACTATTCAAGATAGTCTCAATGTAATTCAAGATAATTGCTAAACTATTCAAGATAATGTTTTAAAAGTAAATCAAAAGAAAGTAAAGTAAATGCCATTAACACAACGATATGTTGACGAGGAAAAGCCCTTGATCATTTACAGGTTCGCCAGCATAAAAACCCCGGGAGGAAACAATCGTTCCTGTCTTTGTTTTATTAAATAGAAAAATTTAAGATACAAACTAAGAGCACCTTTGGTCGATAGCTAAGTGTAAGTTAGAAGTGTTGCTAAAAGAAGTAGACAATAGAAGAAGTGAGTGAGTGTAGAATAGTTGCCTAAGATCGATCATTCGCCTCACTATTTATAGACTAATATCCGGGATCTTACGGGTCTTTATCACTCACGTTGTGGACTTGGCTTAGTGAACGTTAAGTCTCTTCTCATCTGTGTTGAATTCTTCCAACATTCCGTTTACTTAGGTAGACCAAGTAAATGAACGTTATAACCAAATTCGCCATGTGTTGAAATCAGTTATCCTTCCGCAATGCTTGTTTTAACTAAGTCTTAAAATATTCTTCTCCACACTAGTCAAATAAGAATCCTTCATATCCGTTGTAAATACTTGTGCTGGAATTACTCAAAGCCAGGCTCCTGCATTAAACAAAGATCTCAAGAGCAACAATATTGTTTATTAGAGCAAAGTCAGTAATTCATTACAATACATTTAAGATCTTCAAAGTCAGGATCCTACTAGACAAAAGAGGAGAAAATATACTCCAGTAGTAATCGTATTTAAACACATTTCAAGATCCTGCATAGACATGATATCTTAGTCAGTGTTAGTTTAGGACACATATAAACAAAAATGTAAACATAGGGAGGATAATCAGAGTTCAATATCTTGAAGGGAACCATCCGAAGAGTAATATCTTCTAGTACAACTCTTGAGGTTGTGTCTGCTTATATCCTTTTGCTACCCCGATAGTCAATTCATACTCTGAAGATATCGAGTAGTTAATATCTTGGGAATAGAAATTCCACGCCAAACAATTACACTACTAGATGGAACAGATTCTTGCGTATAAAGGTAAACATTTTCTTGTGATGTTTACTTCGCGATGCTCTTCCTACTCGTGTTAATCTTAATGCGCGAGGTATGGAGTTACAAAGGTTGGATTGTTGTGTATGTTCAGAGTTTGTCGAGACACGTGCTCATTTGTTTTTGAATTCCTCTGTTGCATCCCTGGCTAGAGCATTATTATCTAATTAGATTAAAATTGATCTCTTTGTTTGCGAGGCAAAAGAATTGTTATCATGATTTGATAATCAGAACTTTAATGGAAAATATAAGAGGACTTGGAAGGTATTCTCTTTGCTTGGTGGTGGTCACTATGGAAACATTGAAACAATGTACATTTTCGGGATAACAATGCAACAAGCGATGACCTATTTTATATTGTATCGGTTTCATTTATTTGGATTACGTTGTTATTATTTTTCTTTTTCTTGGACTTTGTGGCAAATTAGCCTGAGTCATTTGACTTAATTTTCTCTTACTCTGATGCCTTGCCGGAGTATTTAGTAATAAATTCAGCCGTTCCAACAAAAAAATATGTAAAAATGATATCATTGTCATTTTTAACATCTCTTATTTATATTTGTCAAAATATTATATTATCACACATTAATATTTTAGTATATTTATATGTTTCCCCGCGTATTACATGGAAAAATAATCTAGTATCAATATAAAGTAAATCTTTAACGAATACATTAGATAAGTATTACATAACGTATTTACTCAGCCTAAGTTAAAACTAAAAAGCTTCAATAAAAATGATGCACATTTCATTTTCTTGATTATCTAATAATAAAATAAAATATATGATACATCATTCTCTATCTTTCCTACACCATCAACTCTCCCCTGTTTATACAACCATTTTCAAAAGGGTTTAATTACTGGATCACCAACGAATTTTTTTTTTTTATATATGATTGTCTAATAAACTTTTTTATTGATATATATTCCCCATAAACTTATAAAAATATGTACATGGTTCACCAATTCTTGACCTGTTTACCGGTAATAGTCGGTTAAATACTTTTTATTTTTATATAAAATTATTACGTGGATATTCCATGGAAAAAATATAAGGGTTTAATCACTAAATCACCAACGAACTTTTCTTTTTGTACATGGTTCCCCAACAAACTTGTAAAATTTGTACATGGTTCACCAATCCTTGACCTGTTTACAGGTTACCCTTTGTTAACGTGACGTGACGCTTAGCTGGCAATGACGTGGACTATTTATAAGATGATATCGATTCCAAATCAGCAAAGATGTATATAAAAACCATATGCCCATTCTTTTTTTCCCTCAAATTGGCATGAACCCTAAATTGAAACATGTCTTCTTTGTCATCTAACAATCCTAAAATGGGGGGGGGGGGGGGGGGG
>JAOEHQ010022226.1:0-14341 GCA_025447715.1 Asclepias incarnata
ATTTCCCTTAACTGGACTTGCTGATAGCTGCCCGTAACCCGGACATCCATAAAATGTGTATGGATGTCCGGGTTACGGTACAAAATTTCATAATCAAATATATAATTGCAAACCCTGCACTATAAATTGTATAAAAGAAGACAATAAGAAAATTAAAAGGGAAGAAAGAAATTAACGAACCTGTTGCAGAAATTACTGTTTGACTAGTGATTCCTATTAGTTTTCATTTTTATGCGACACAGTAAATAATTTCTTTTTTACCCAATTGCTGGAACCCTAACTAAATTTGCAGGAAAATTTGAAAAAGGAAATGGGCCGTTTTACAGGATCATATTAAAGCCCCATATTAAATCTTTATGAATTAAGAAAGAGTTAATTAATTACTCGAATTATTAATAGTTAAACGATTATAAGTTATACTGAAAATTTTGTTTACATATACTAGGATGGTACCCACGCAATACGGCGGTATAGGTGGCTTCGACGGTCAAAGTTAATCTCACATGTATTTATGAGATGTACCAATTGAAATAAGTTTCTTTTCTTTCTTAATTAACTAGTTAATCTCTTTGTTATTTATAATAAATTGTCGTTCTAAAAAAAAACTAGTTAATCTCACATGTATTTATGAGATTATTTGTTACTATTGTGGGAATAATTGTGTTGTATTATTATTGAATAATCAAAGTTACAAGAGATTACATAGAATACATAATTACAATAAAGACCCTCTATTTTGTTATATAATAAACTCTTAGGGTCTTTGTAAAGACATTTGCTATTTGATCATTTGTAGAAATAAATTGGACTGATAACTTTCCTTGAGCGACCTTCTTACGAACAAAATGAAAATCAACTTCTACATGCTTTGTTCGGGCATGGAAAACTAGATTTGCTTATAGGTATGTCCGTATGTAACACCAAGGTTATCACACCATAAAGTTGGGATAGACTTCATAGGAATTCTCAACTCAAGAAGCAATGTTTCAAGCCGTGTGACCTCGGTTACAGTATCTGCTAAAGTTTTGTACTCGGATTCGGTTGATGACTTAGAGACGGTCTTTTGTTTTCTTGCTGACCATGAGACTAGATTGTTACCAAGATATATTGCCCATATTGATGGAATAATTGTGTTGTATTATAATCGAATAATCAAAGTTACCAAAGATTATATAAAACACATAATTACACTAAGGACCCCTTTATTTTGTTATATAATAAACTCTTAATATAGTCTAATAGTTACTAAGTTTGTAACTAGAGTACTTGGTATGGTAGCTGTGAGACCGAGTAAGCATCCGACGAGTGAGCTACCCGAAACACGACATGAGAGTCATTGCACAAAAGCCTGGGAAAGGCTGCTGGTCACGAAGAAGGTTCGTGCTGAGAGTCGGGGTCTAAGCATTTTAGGAGCTACCCGAAACGCGGCATGAGCTACCCTTGACATTGTTTGCTCTTGTAAAGTTTGGAAGCCACACATTTGCCACATTATCCTTACACTTCAAATAATCAATAGTCAACAAAAGTATATAATAAATACAATATGTAAACAATTTATCTTGTTTTAAGCCAAGTTTAAGAGCCACACATCTCAAACTGATATTATCCTTACACCTCAAATAGTCAAAATGCAGCAACTATCATAGTTGTTATTCCCAAAGAGAAGAAACTATTATGGCAATATAGGCAAAGTCTGATATTTTGACTTAATATAACAACCATAAAAAGATTGATGTGATCCCTTTGATAAACTTTCTAGCATTTTGGCTCTGTTCCTGGTTTTTTCTTTCTTTTATAAATATGAGATTCATTGTGTATATTTTTGAAAGTTTAATGAATAAAGTTCGCAATACGTAACTAGGTATTGTTTATACTTTTGTTGTACAGATCATTTTCCCATCTAATAATAATTAGTTTTAAAAAAATTAAACGAACTAGATCCCAAAATGGGTCTTTATTGGTAGTAATTTTAGTTAATTCGCTTATCACACGGTTTTAAGTTTCTATGATCATGCGAATTTAAAATTATCCAAGTAAAAGAAATTGAAAACATATGACATATTCAAAATTTAAGCTAAGCAAAGAGAAAATGATTAATCTTTGTTATACAAATAAATTAAATAAACTAGATACATTTTTAGTTATCGATACTATAATATAAAGCATATGTTCGTTGTTTTTAAATTTCAAATTTTTAAGTGCAAAAAATTACTATAATATCATTCTATCTAACCACTATATATATTTAAGTAATTTCATTGAATTATAAAAAATTCAACACCAATTAAATTATTAACAAACAAAATACGATGTTTCTTTAGAAAGTCAATATCAAAAAGTTCCTTCTGTCACACGACCATCATTGAACATAATCCTAGTCGGCGATTGGTGAAGCTAGTGTTTGCCGATCGCTTGCACCCATAACCGCATGTTCTGGCTGAAATTTTGAAATTTGTTTTTTAATTTTAAAAATTTGATTTAAACTAAGATTTAAAAATTTTCAATATCATCTGCTGTTAAAAAAAAATAAAAAAAATTCAATATCATCGTCTAGCATCAAGCCAACGTCTATTCAATGAATTACAACTAGAATCAAGCCAACGTGTCATCAACACAAAAAAGTTATTATGAACCTCAATATGATTAAAACACAGTTAATTAGTGTTAGTTCTATCATTACAAATAAATATTTACATTACATTAAAAGAAAACCAATCCTTCCAGCTAATAGAATCATGTTTCCTTCTACTAGTATACCACAAAAAACCTAACGTTTTGATTTCAGAGTAGTAATTATAGTGAATGACATATACTTTTCAAAAAAAAAAAGTTCTATCATTACAACTAAAAAAAAATTTTCACGTCTACTCGGTGTTTTTTGGTTTTTTAAATTGTCATTTAAAAAAAAAAAAAAAAAAAAAAAAGGTCACGAAGGTATAACCCTTCAGTTCTAACCAGTCGACCAAATAAATAGCAACACAAGTAGTAGTTGTATTTGCCACATACATCTTAAGAAGAGGAAAAAAAAACCAACCACCAACACAAAATTCCTACCATGCTAAGCTACGTGTGGAGTCCATTTCTTTGGCCTTTGTTCATACTTGTTCTCTTTATCAAATGGAAGTTCTACCCTTTAAAAAAGTCGAAAAACCCACCACCATCGCCACCTCGGTTACCGGTCATCGGAAACCTCCACCAACTTGGCACCCTCCCTCACCAATTCCTGCACTCGTTAGCCACACGTTATGGCCCGCTCATGCTCATCCACTTAGGCAATGTCCCCACAGTGATTGTCTCGTCTCCTGAAGCGGCTTGTGAGATCCTGAAAACTCATGACATCATATTTGCAGGCCGGCCCGAACTCAAATTGTATAAGAAACTTCTCTATGATTGTAAAACTGTCTCCGCGTCTCCTTATGGAGACCACTGGAGACAAATGAAAAGCATCATGGTGCTCCAACTTCTAAGCACCAAAATGGTACGGTTTTTTCACTCAATTCGAGAAGAAGAAACAACACTTTTGTTGAAAACCATTATTGATTCAAAAGGCGAAGTGTTAAACCTTAGTGATCTGTTTGTGACATACACCAATAATGTGACATGTCGGGTCGTGTTAGGGAGGAAATACGGTGAAGGCCCAAATGGAAAGAAGTTCAAGCAACTTTTGAAGGATTTTCTCGTGGTTTTGGGGTCCTTAACGATAGGCAACTTCATACCATGGCTTCAATGGGTGGATCGTGTTAACGGATTCGATTCTAAAGTGGAAAGAATAGCTAGAGATATTGACGAATTCGTGGAGGGAGTAATCGAAGAGCATATGAAGAAACGACATGTGAGATCATCAAATGTTGTTAACCATGACAATTTTGTTGACATCGTGCTCGAGATACAAAAAGATGATGCGTACGGTATTTTACGGGAAAAGACTAACATCAAAGCTCTCCTTTTGGATGCGTATACTGCTGGGACAGACACTACTGCAACTGTACTAGAATGGGTGATGGCGGAGCTCCTTAGAAACCCAAGTATCATGAAGAAAACTCAGAATGATGTAAGAGCGGTTTTACAAGGTAGAAGCAACCTGACTGAAGATGATTTACAAGAGATGAAATATCTAAAAGCGGTAATTAAGGAGACTCTTCGACTCCATCCCCCGCTTCCTATGCTCGTTCCAAATATCGCATCCAAAGATGTTAAAGTTATGGGGTATGATATTGCAAAGGGAACAGCAATCATGACCAATGTTTGGGCTATTGGAAGGGATCCAAAACTATGGGATGAACCTGAAGAGTTTCGGCCTGAGAGGTTTTTGGGCTCCAGTATTGATTTCAAGGGGCATGATTTCGAGTTGATACCCTTTGGAGCTGGGAGGCGGATTTGCCCAGGGATTGCATTTGCAATGGCTACAAATGAGAATTTGATAGCAAATCTTTTATGCAAGTTCGACTGGGCATTGGCTAATGGAGAGAAAGCAGAGGATATGGATATGTCTGAATGCCCAGGGGTTGCGGTTTGCAAGAGCATTCCTCTTCTGGCTGTTGCAACTCCGGTCTAACGGCCTTGTTTGTTTTTTTCTCATGTTGTGATGTTATTGATGGTCCTCTCTTTTAGTTACTCCTGAAATAATAATAATGTAAAAGAATGTTGATAATTAATATTCTACATATTCTTAAAGATGAAAAGGTCGAAGACAAAGTGAGATGCGATATTTGACTTGTTTCATTTTAGCTAATATTACACAATTAATGCGTCGAATTTAAAAAAATAAACCCATGTCAACCCGATTAAGTAGACTGGTCAAAGTTGCGGCACATAAGGAGCTACGCCCGAAAATTTCATGCCAAGTGATGTTGTTGGCTATACATAAAGGTCTAACACTTCAAGAAAGCGAGACTTCTGGTAACTATGAACACTAATTATTGAGCACTCTAAATACCAAGGATAAGTGAAAAAACAGTTAGAATAAAGACATCTCCTACGCTAGATTATACACATATCGTGGCAAAATTTATGAGGCAATAACAGTATAATCGCCTCATGAAAATCATGCACAGAGAAGAAACAGAATGGTAAAAGAAGCCCATGATAATCTCTAGGGAATTCTTTAAGCAAAAACAGATCTCTAATTACCCCTTATATCTTGAAGATAGTGAGCAACTTGCTGAACCCCAATAAACAGTGCATCGGCAGCAAGAACGACCCCCAGCTAGGAATAAAAATTGTTTAAAATTGTCAATGTCAGCATCGATCCATTTTCTGGTAGAACTTTATCTCTACCGGTTGAAAATGTGCAATATAGTTTGAGTAAAAGAAAACAGGTCAAATGGGTCGAAAGTCGTTGGAAGAGTTTTTTTTATGCATAAAACCTCCTAAATCATTTTATACAAAAATTATGATTATCTTTTAAAAAATGAACATCTTGAGTGTTTTTATGCACTAGTTAGTAATAAACTTGGACAAAAGGTACTTTGGGTAAACACAGCGGCCCGACCCACATAAAAATTTACAACTTTTTGACCTGTGATCCAACCCGCCTAACCAGCCCATTTTGCCACCTCTGGATTATATATAAATACAGCTAATGTAAAAGCTTCAGAAGTCATTACCAATCGAGCAGAGAAAACCAGTCGGTAACCCCAACCCTCCTTTGCAGCTTGAGCTCTTTGCTGGTCAGTCCAACTGCATAATCAGAAAATAGAGAAAGTATGCAGTCAATTAAAAGTCTAATATCTGATCAAAAATTTCATTTTGTAATATATTTTTTAGAAAGGAAAGAAAAACATATACTCAAAAATTATTTGGAAAAACGTAAGGGTATTTGATACTTACCCGAGGAACTCAGAAAGCCCACCAATTCCAGCAAACTTAAAGGGCTGAGGACCTTCTCTTTCGAGATCCTGCACCAAACAAGATTTGATTACTCTGGTCAGTTCATGTTCTTCTCTTCAGATTATAGATTACAAATTAGAGGTGGCGAGATGTAAGGTTGGTTGACGAGTCAAGACATGTATTTTGATACGAATCAGACTGAGACGAAAACACATTTTGTCGAAAAATTAACTTAAACAGCTATTGTGTCATATACGTAAACAAATATTCTATTATTTTCAATGATATATTATTTCAATCTCAACAAAGAAATAAAAGCATAACTCGTTTCTTGTTCTCCTCTTACTTACTCTATAGTGGAAGTTATATTATATGCATTAAATTAAACTAAAATTAAAAAACACATCATTTGGTGAATTTAAATCATTTGACCCATTTGATCCCATTTTTTTCAAACAAATAATTTTATTTTTACAATTTTGGTTCGTTAAACATTACAGATAACGCGACTCGATCTGTTCATTAGAAAAAGGTTCACAGCGTTTCACTTTTCTTACAGGGCCTACAAAGCTTATACATAATGTTGCAATCTACAGAAAACAGATGATCCATTTGACTTTTGAGGTCAAACCTTTTACCCGAATTTCAAATTTGTCACACTCAATATTTTACAACTCACTTGTTTAAAAAAATGAATATTTTATAACTCCTAAAACCAAGAATTTTATAGCTGATAGTTAGGAACACTAATGTTGCTTATCAATATAAATCAATAAAGGGAACTCATACTTTAATTTTGAATCTGAAATCTTTTACCTTTGACCGTTAAGGTCAAAGAATTATTATTCAAAGTGTGTACCTCTTCTTCGGCAGCCTCTAAACCTCCCTGAACCCAAAAAAGGTTTCTATAACCAGCATTATATAGTTGTTCACAGGCAGCTAATGATCTGCATAAACAATAGTTTTTGTTAAAGTAAATCGGACAAACGGAAAAAAGAAAACCCTATTAAGTTTAATATAAACATTTACCTCAATCCCTTTTGGCATGCAACAATAAGGTCCGTATCTTTTGGAAATTTCTCTGTGACTTTTGCTACGAATTGGCTATGAAAAAGCAGAACTGTAAGTGAAGAATCATATTTCTCACATCAACTAAATTCATGGTTGGAAATGATTCTTGACATACTTATCATAAGATAACGTAGGCACACCACTCCACCAACCTCCTGCAATCATACGAGATATTTAGATAATAGGCATCTCAAAAACTAATTGAACATTCTTCATTACAATTCCCACCTTTTGTGGTAAACTCACAACATAAATGATGCAACATCCTGACCCTAAAAGGCTAAAACAACTTCAATAACCTCCAAAATCAACTTAAAACCATGGTGCCAGTTATTAGTAGATAACAACTTAAGACTTATAAGGTGGTCAAACTTCTTACTCCTCCATTCGTGTGCGATGGGTTGTTACAAATGGTAACCGGCCCAATTTTGGAAAGTTTTCATGTAAATGTTACAGTTCTTATTTGCTCATAAATTGGTACTATGCATTTGGTTCTACAAGATTACATTGTTTTGTCAGAATTGGAGATTGCTTTAGATAATCTAAAAAGGAAAAAAAAAGTCGTTAACTCTCTTTGGAAGAGGGTGTGTTATTGAGTTCATGATTCCTAAGACATGGCTGTTATCATAAATTATGATAACTGCCCCCATGCTGCCTCTGTTTATGATTCATAATACTATTCGGCTCTTTATTATGTAATAACCCATTGGTTGCACACCCGTCTGGTAAAGTCTAATATGAAATGTTAGATATATATCAGTAGTGTGGCCTTGACTATTTATTTTGTTTGCATACAAATCTATAAATGAGTAATATTTATTTTGGCTATGTATTTTTTGTTGAAATTAGATTTACTCAAAAGTAAGTTATATTGCAATATTCTAATAATATGATTATGTTAATCATTTATTTCAAATATCGAACACAATAAGGGATGGTATGATACCCATCATGTAACTTGTGACCTTCCTTGAAAGACTTCCAGCATCAAGTTGAGAATCGACATCAAAGATTGGGATCCAAGTCGATCCTTTAACCCATGCCTTCAAAACAAAAGTCAGCAACTTGTCAGGAACATTTTAACCCGTTTGAGGTTTCAAGAAATAATACCTTAAATATACTTGTTGCTTATGCATTTACTCGTGAAACAATAATAACTTTGTTCTGGAATATTTTCCCCTACTTATAATATGTCTACTAGATAAAGAGAAGTACATATATTAAATTTAATGACCTTTTCATGTTCTGTAGATGGACGAACATCAAGTAAGGTTTTGCCAGAAAGTTGAATTGCATATCCAGCTTCCTTTGGCGTAAGAAGTTTCACTTTCTCCTCCCTCACCTACAATAAACAAGTTGAAAACTTTATCATAATATTTACACATGTTTTGAAAAATAGTAAAGATAACGACATTTTACAGCAACGTATTTTTACAGGTGTATCGATACATGCAACATATTTTTTTACACACCCGTAAGTCATAGTATTATCACAGATATTTCGTTTTATGCAATTAACTGGTAAAAGTGTTCCCCCTTGATAATTAAACTTGTAAGGGATAAGTGCACCAAAATGTATTATACTAGTCATGTTTTAAAATTTTGTGTACCAATCTTTCAAACCGACTATTTATCAAACTTTCAAGTTTTACTATTTTATGTATTTGGCCTCTTGTAACTTGTAAACCAACTTGTAGAATGTGTTCCACTCTACCGAATTTTCAAAATGTGGAATACATTATACAAATACTTGCATAAATCTTTACATTCGTGAATGTATGTTAGTCATTAGCTCTTTTAAATGTCGATAATTGACTTCTAATTTCTTTATATATACATACAATTTCGATTATGGACAAAGTATATATTCACCAAACAAGTTTCAAAATCCGGTCCTCACGATGGTAGCCTAGTGGTAGGGGACATGCAGCATAAAAGCTCAGTTCAAATTCCACCCCATGTCCCTTGAACCATAATGTTACGTGATTTACCTTCTCTTATGTTATTCGTGGGATAGGTAAGGTGGGTAACCAATAATGGGTGGGTTATCCATTTTCAAGTTTTTAAATTTGGAATTTATGAATATAAAATTTAACTTCAATAAGCACAAAAAGTAGATATACCAAGGCTTCCCATCTCTTCCTAGCAGCAGCCATATCTTTAACTTGCTTCAACTCATAATCTTCATCAACTGCTTGTGCTTTCACACTCCATTTATACTAAAAACATCAACAAAAAAAACAAACATAATTCAAGATAAATACCCATTTAATACAAAATACTAATAACTTCTAAAAATAATGATAAAATTGGATTACTGTTACACATACATTGGATTTGAACTGGACTTGATTAAGTGGTTCAGAAGAAAAAGATAAAGTTTTTAAGATATGGGTTTTGGGTAATAAGTTATTAGTGTAATGGGGTTTGGTTTTTGGATTCTTTGGAGTTGAGATTAGTGGTGAAAATGAAAGACCAAGAACTTCCATTGTTGTTGTTGTTTGAAAGTGGATAGCAAATTATGTCACAGAAAAGGATATGATGTTTTTCTATATTTTCTTTTTCTTTCTTTTTAAGTTATTTAAGGATGTTTTAGATTGTTTATTTTTCTGCTACATGCTTATTATTTGGGTCTTTTTTACGGATAGATAATTTTGAAAAACTAATTATTTATTTATTTTACAAGAAATAAGCGTTTTTATATAAGCAAAAGTTTGTATGCTTATTATTTTTTTAAATAGATATAAATAAACAATTCTAGACATCTAACACGTGGGAAAATGGTAATATATATATTTTTTTCCACATGTGATTTTCAAATAGAAACAAAATCTCTCGCCATTAAATGACGAGGTCCTAACTCGACAACGGATAGTCGGTTGTCTAAACCGGATTTCGCTACCACGAGTCGAACATCGATGCCAAAGGAAAAAACTCACTAGGCTTCCCTAACAATTGAGAATTAATATAGTATGAATTTACACATGACAATATTCCAACCTCCGTCTCATGAGTAAAACTTAGATGCCTCACCACTTGAAATAATTATTTGAAAATATGTATACATATAATTTGTGAATTTTGTAAATCTAGCTTTTAGGATAATCTTTAACATATAATAAAATGTTGTTAAAAAAATAACCATCTTTGAAAATAACTTTTATTCCTTATGTATAAGGATTTTTCTAATGACAGCCCTTAGGGCTATCAATAATCTGCATAAAAAACTTGTACCTTCCTTATCAAAAGCTCACCCCCTGAATTTTATGGTAAAAGTACAAAAGCTCACCCCCTGAATTTTATGGTAAAAGTACAAATATTTTATGTACGTTAATAACAGCCCTAAGGGCTGTCATTATAATACTTTAATTTGGATATATATGAAAAAATTTAAGTTTTGAAAAGATATCCAAAGGATTTTAGATTTCATAAAAATATAGACTTAATATTTAACTTTTACGAGAACATAAATTAGATTATCCCTTTGATTATAAAACGATTTTAAAACATATAAAAATATAGACTTAATATATTTAACTTTTACGAGAACATAAATAAATTTATCCTTTTTGATTTTAAAACGACTTCAAAACATGACTAAGCCGATCCATGTTTATCTCTTCAAGTTTTGATTATGGAAACTTGTTATAGTTCTCACATGCTTCTTATTTTTTTTTTAACAGCCAGCAAATACGAAATCTGGAATTCCATCCGATATAGTCAATGGCCAAAGACTACCACTATCGTGTGCCAAAACCTGCAATTGGGAATGGAAACCCAGACCCAATAAGAAGCATCAATTCCAAGAAAACCCCACAAAGGCCATGCCAAGAATTGAACCTCCATTTCATGGGTAAAACCTGGATGTCCCACCACTCCAATTGTAGGTCATTAGCGAAACTCTCACATTCTAAATCAAATAAAACAAAGTTTTGATGTTAGAACATTTCAACTTACATTATAACTAAGGAATTTGCTCATCATATGTAACACCCCAAGTAATTAAATAATTATTTTTGTAGTTTTGTCTTTAAAATAATTTCCTAGTATTTAAATTTGAGTTATGAAATTAAAATAATTTTCTAGTATTTAAATTTGAGTTATGGAATTAAAGCGGGTATAATACCCACTTAAAAAGCTAAATGGGCGTGGCATTTGGAGGAGTTGCCAGCCAAGCTTATTTGTGGTGAATCATATACCACTTACACCAACCTTTCTATCATTTCTTCATTCTAATTTCCTTTCTTCAATTTTCTCTATCATCTTGGTAAATTCTTATATCTTTTATCTTTAAGAATCCATAATTAACAATCTCCAAAGAATTTCTAGTAAATCAATTTGGGGGGTTTGTTGTGTGTGTGTCGACACACATAGGGACGAGGAAAAGGATTGTGGTTATTCTATCTTTGCATAGTTGGCACATTTTTATGGTAAGATTGATTTCTATTGATATTGTTATTTATGAATTTAGGGTTCTTAGAATCCAATCAATTTGGGAATTTTGATTGGAAAAGATGTTTTTATAGTTGAGTCCTAGTAAATTGGTCAATATGTGACCATGCATTGTTGTTATTGTTTTTCCTCATTTTCTTGATATATGGTGTTATTGTTAATGAGTTGAATGATTTGTTGGTAATAAGATGTTGGTTACTTAATATGGTCAAGTATGGAAAATGATATTTTAGGGAATTTGTGGTGTAACCACATTGTTGTAAATGATTAATGGAAATGAGATTTTGTTAAGTAAATTAACTCAATAACAATGTAGGTTGGAATGAGTATATGTAAGCTAGTGAATTATGGCTAGGTGGCCTTGTATGTGATGATGACCTTATATGCTTGTTTTGATTATTGCTAGCTTGAAAACGATAATAGATTGTTGTTGTGGTCATCTTGAATTGTGGTTGTCACATTGGAGGTAAGTATTCTTGCATACATCTATATTTGTGTTGGGTCAATTGCAAGGTGATGGTGGATTCCATGTCTTGTAATTGATTCGGCTTAGGCCTAAGTAGTGGCCATTGTTGTTGATTATGCGTATGTACAACGTAGTGATTATATTGTTGATATTGATCCATATATGTGAAATTGCATGAAGGTGAGTATGCAAGAGATTGTATGACGGTACCATAGGCTACATACAATAGTCCTTATGTGTTGTCCTCCAGTGTATGTGCATATGTATGCAATTGTATTCACTAAGCTTTAGCTTATGTTTCTAGTTGTTCCCATTTTAATAGGTGGTTCCGAAAATAAGAACAAGAATAGCACTTGAAGTATTGAAGTGTTGTAGATTGAAAGTACTCGCCATTTGCGGAAATGGTATTTTGGTGTATAGGCTTAGTGGACCTTTTGATCTTGCCTCTTGATATATACTTGTGTTGTTTTGTTGTTGATGTTTGTAATTACAAGAGTTGGAGTCAAAAGCCTTGAAACTTGTTGTATGTAATGGCAATTGGTGTTTTTGTCATTTTGGGCAAATGGTGAGTAAATGACCCGTTTGTTATGTAAATGCTATTTTGAAACGTTGTACGTAATGAAAGCTTTTATATGGTATAAAAATGTGTTTCTTCATGTTGGAATTTGATTTATGATATTGAGTTGTTGAAATGGTTTGATTTGGTAAAATTTTGAGTTAAGCGTCAAAATTCAGTTTTGTGCAGGTACTAAGCAAGTTGCATCCGCAACTTGCCATGGGATCATTTTCTGTTAAAAAGTTGCGCCACAACTTGTAAAAGTTGCGCTGCAACTTTTGTCCAGTCCGGATTTATCAGTTTTGATATTTAAAAAAATAAAATAAAATTTGGTCGAGTCGTTTCATCATAATCTTTAACTTGCAATAAAATATTACATATGACTATGGCTAAAAGTTATTTTAATAAAACTTGTTATTTTTATGTACAATATTGATTGTATGTTAGTCCGTCGAGATGTAATTAACAAAATTAAATTTTATTTTTATACATTCGGCCATTTCCAATGGTTGGTTAGCTTGCCCAGTCAAAATGAATACAATTTGCTTTCATTGCATTGTAGTTTGCTTGTCCAATTCGCTACCAAACAAATTGAAGGCAAATCGAGTTTGTGAGGCAAATTTGATTTTTTTAACACTTATGTGTATGCATATTTAATATAGTGTTTTTTTTTATAAATTTTATATGGATGATGATATGACATGGGCAAACTGAGTTCAAGTATGTTAGGTTGGAGGCAAAATAAGGGCAGTGTGCTAGTTCAGTATGTTTTAATAGTTTGCTGACGTGTTGCTGAGGTGACCGGTTTGCTTGAATATTTTGTGTATGTCATTGGGGATGACCTTGCCCTTAGGTATGTTGGACAACATTAACGGGAACCTGTGACTAAAATCGGGAACTGAAGCTTTTGTTTAGAGTTTGTAATTGGTTGACTGTCACGAGTATGATTTAGATCAACTAACATTTTAGATAAGGCCCAATGGCCATGACCCTTCAAATATGTTTGTAAAAAAAAATTGGTTGGGATTATATTCCACCATTGAAACTGATGAAACTCCCAACCACGAAAAAGGGGGATGATCGAAATATTGTAAATCTTGGGATGTTCATCACGAAAAAGGGGGATGATCGAAATACTAGATTAAAGTGTACCTTGTAACTCATTTTTTCTGGTGGGTCTTCAACGGTGACTGCTGCTGCTGTATATGTGTGCGTGAGAGGTGCTGAACACAGAAAATGGAAGAAGAAGAAATATCAAGTTTGGGAGACAGTGGGTTGTTTTCCTTAACCCATTCAGTAGCAGCGATGAAAGTGGCGGTGGGTTTGACAGTGGCAGCAAAAAACAGTGGTGGTTTCGGCAACAGTGGGTTTTTTTTCTTTACTTTATGTCTTTGATTCTATTAGATGGAAGAACATTCTTTAATTCTATTAGATAGAAGAACATAAATGATGGAAGAAAAGAAGCCTAGTATTGCTATGTATTTTGTTTGTTTTTCTCGGCAAGAATGGCAGAACAAAAACAAATATTGAATTAAGAATCGTTCGGCTAAGCAGAGAAGCAAAAAAGAATGAAAATAATAGGCATTAATTTTTCTTTCCAATTGTATATGTATGTGTTGGTATATGTTATTGTGTGTTTGTGTATGGAATTTATCTATGCTTTTAGTAGGTACAGAGCTAGAGATACATGGATATATGTGTAGATATAGATATATATGAAAATGCAGGTGTTTATATATATATATATATATATATATGTATGTATATGTATGTATGTATTTTTAATTCGAAAATGATCAAGTTTGGTCCTTTATGCCCTGGAAAGTACCAAAATACTCTCACGTGGGTGTCACGTGTGGGAGTTAACGGTTGTCAATAAACGGACGTTAGAACTTAGGACCAAACGTGAACGTTTTTTTCATTTTAGTGACCACCAGTGAGGTTTTGATCTTTCAGGGACGAAACAT
>JAOEHQ010022237.1:0-14340 GCA_025447715.1 Asclepias incarnata
ATAAACAATTGTAGATCAGCAGCAGGATATTGTCTTGCCTGACTGTTTTGATGCTTCCGGTTTGTCTGTTTTGATGAACTTACAGGAGCTATAAAGAGACGATTTGCATACATGTTTCTATAAAGAAAGAAGATTTACCTTTCATTGATATTGCGAATTTACAAAAATAATTCCCCTCGGCCCGCCTACAAAATTCATAAGTACCCTAGTACCAAGCAAACACTTATCGGGTTTTAACAAAAAGAAAGCTTATACCACTAATATATTCTATGGATTTCCACTTTCTATAAATAACTACTCTTATCTTTGTCCATTTCTTTTTGCCCATGTAATCTTTACTAATACAAACTAAATATAGATTTGGTATTGTCCTTACCAATAAAAATAAGTTATATCTGACAAGTTTTTGCATCGTTCTGAATGACTTCAAGTACTGTTGCATTGCAAAAGAAGCATCTATCACAATTGATGAGATGGCGGTTTATGCAGCCAAGACAGGAAACATGTGTACATGGTAAGAACTTGGCATCTGCTTCACAAGTATAGCAGATGCAACACACATTGTCATCACTTTCTGTTTCTTCTTTATAGCTCACCTTCTTGACCGTTCTGGATATGAGACGGCTAGAAAAATCTTCTAGTTGCCTGAGTTTTGTGAGATGAACGTCCCCCTTAAAAGTTCCAGCCTGGTAAATTGACAAAAGAAACTAAGACCACACAGCCAACATACACACATACATGTAAAGAATCAGGTTTTAATGAAAAATTAAATAAGAAACATGTGAAGCATACTGATAACTGATTCACAAATTTTATGCAGCTATGAGTAAGAGTTAGAAAAAACAGAAAGTAATATTTGAACCACTTATATTCTCCATACGACACCAACCCGTGCTTCAATGGTGTTGTATATTAGTATATGTGCTACATGCGTGATTGAGTGATGTATGGAGAATTTACTTAAATAATTAGCGAGTCCGTATGTGTATCACGTATATATGGTTTCTTACTGGATCCTAAGCCAATACATACATGCCGAGAGATAGAGAGAGAAAACTGCAAGTAGTTTTAAAACTTTCATGTCAAGCAGCTACAACAAATTAATAGACCAAAGTTCATGACAAATGACCATACCCCTTCACAAAAGCTCAACAATTTCAAGGATGTAAAAGGAAATTTTTTTAATGGGTCCATAAGATCAATTTGGCCAATGTCTAATCTCCAACTGGTCAAATGTAGAGCAAACATAGCATACAAAGAAAATTTTTTAATGGGTCCATAAGATCAATTTGGCCAATGTCTAATCTCCAACTGGTCAAATGTAGAGCAAACATAGCCTACAAAGAAACGAGTTGTGTCCAAAGTGTTTTTTAATACATAAACCTCCTATATTTCAATAATTAAAAAGGTTGATTCGTATGAAATAGAAGTCACCTGAACACACTTGACACGCTAGTAACTTACCAAATCAACTATTATAATATATATATATATATATATATATATAGTAATTTCTATCATCCCAACCCCACATATGAATTACCTTGAACTGCTACCCCTCCCACACATTTTGCAACATCTAGTACTAAACCCATGGGTTATCAGTGTAAAAAGTGCATGTAATGTGGGTATTTCTTATAAAGTATAACACTTGGTGAATTACATGACGAGGAATTTCAGGTTTTATAGTCTGTTTATCAATGAATATATATACACTGCAAGATTGAACTACAATAGATACTGGAATCAAGAAAATGATGAATACTAACCCAATTAAACTCTAATAGGTAGTGGAATCCAGAGATAAGAGTATCAGCACAGTCCATACTTGCAAAAATGCCCACAATATCATTCTGCTCTCTGAAATCTGTCACAACACTAGCATCCAACAAATTCAAGAGGATACCAACTAGAGGCGCCAAAATCATGCCTCTGTTGACCTTCTCTGGAGTTTGACCAGGTCTTCTAAGAGTCCTGTAGAACCACAACAAGCAATGAGCCAATGATAAGCATTTGGTTTGTTGGCGGGAAGAAATATGGTTATGGATTTGTTTGTGCTGTGGAATGGGAACGTGAAAAAATATCTGAGCCAAGCCCCCTAAGTGGATTTGGACTATGCCCCTTTTTTAGAACCAAACACTTTCTCTGGGAGCACAAATATCATTCCCTCATTCCCATTCTTATAAACTAAACACAAATTGAGTCTCATTGATCCCAAGAGAGTATATGGTAAAACTGGACTTTGGAACGTGAAATAAACTAAAGTCCACCAAATAACATCCAAATAGAGCTTGGAAGTCGGAGAACTCAAATAAATTGAAAGAACTTACAAGTCAAAGAACTCGGGATCAGCAACTGAAGTCAAATGATTAAGGACAAATACAACCAACTCTACTAATCTACGCAAGTTCGTATCTGCCCCTGACAGAAAAGCTTGTGGAATCTCACATGTACAAAATTCTAGTACCCTTGCTAGATTGCTGGATAGATCAAATATAACACTGCATTTCCTCTGCTGAAACTCTATCATCTGCAAAAGGTGCATTAATATATTATATAAAGGGAAAAAAATAATACTTGCCAGAAAATAGAGATGCTTCTTGATAGTTGTACCTGGCATTTTTCTTGCATTTCTCGAATGGAAACTGAGAATTCTGTCATCGCCCAGCTGAGAGTATTATAAAGACGATTCAGAAATGCTGAAAATAATTCATCGTCCTTAAGACAAGCGTCACGCAGTAATTTCTGTCAGCCAAACAAACTAGAAGTTAAAGTCAAACCAGGAATTCTTTCACAAAACTAACGATGGCAAAACGGATCCATTTACTAATACTAATGATGTTATGCCCCCCCCCCCCCCCCCCCCCCCCCGGGGGGCCCCCTCTCTCTTCCTGCACATCTTATCATCTAATTGGTTTTTTATTGTATAAAGTAAATTAGATATATGCATGCACATCCTTTTTACCACGCCCGGTGAAGAATTTAGGCAGTTACCATCAAGCAATTGATTTGTGGAATATTTTGGGTCTTTTCTTCTCTTGTTTCAGAACGCGTGTGGTAGGAACTAACGTTACCTCTAGAGATTCCTTGGATTGTAGGTATAGTTGTAAACGTGCTGAGCTACTCGCGAACTACATGTGCCTGGCTCATAAAAAGCTCAACTTGAGCTCGTTCTAAATGAGCTTGAGGGGAGCTTGAGTTTAACTTTTAGTTGGTTGGTTAACGAAATCAAGCATGAGCTTTCGAGATGGAGCTTGATTAAGCTCACAAGCATAGTCGTGCTTTTATATATAAACATTCACATATATTAATTTCTAAATTTTATGTTACGTACGTATGGATGCTTTGAATATGTAAGAAAGTAGTTAATCAGTTTGTGTGAAGGAGATTAAGGGAAAATAATCATCATCGTGAAATGCTAAACATCATCAGCAATTTTTTTTGTATGGCATCTATATCGGATATGGGCCGAAGTAAAGAGTTACAGGTGATTGGGAAGTTGAAAAACTAAAGGGAGGGAGTTCGTCCCATATTGCCTGGCAAATAAATCAAAGACATTCCTCTTTATATATATCTAAAGCCATCTGTTCATAAAAACATGGCTACATGTCTCACATCAAAATAAAACATAATCAGAGGCTATTTGAGTCAAGTTTGTTTTGATTTTAGGCTCTTAAATAAATTTTAAAATGTTTTTTGGTAACCAGCTTATTAGTAAGCTTCTTTTTAATAGCTTACTAGCCGAGCATCAGTTAACTGAAACCACAATTTGTTTTTCTGAGCCTGCTTTATAATACTACAAGAAGAGAGCTCTAGTTATAAAGTTTAAGCTCAAAACAAGCCGACCTCGAGCTCTTCTGTTTAAATGAGCCTAGCTCAAGTACTATCAAACACCGGATCGACTTGTCTTGTTTACACCCCTAGTTGCAGGTGCTTTGCTGTTTATAAGTTATTTGCAAATGTTTGCATTTAGGGCATGAGAGTATTGTGTGCTATGGGTATTGATTTATGATCAGTTTTAGCTACTCACTGAAATTAACAGATGCATTATGTAGGGTGGCCGTCTCGTAATTTAGGTAAAATATTTGGTCAAGCTTTCTTTTCATCTCATTATTTTCTTTCAGAATCATTTTGGTACGCTATAATAGAAATCTATCTGTTACGAAGAAATGCTATACTAAGGTCCTCTATTCATTCTTTCATTTTATTACCACATCTCAAGACCTCCACTTGAATCTTGCTGATTCCTTTTCATGTGTTCATGTTATTATTGCAAGTAGCTTGATAATTGGTTTACCTTTTTTATGTTACAACTCAAACTGTAATTGCAGATTTAGAAAGAATATAATTTTTATTGATGTGTGAAGCTAATTTTCTTGACAGCTTTTCTTTTTCTAATTCAGAATAGTTAAGATGCTTTTGAACTCTTGAATGTTTACAAACTCAAGAAAGTCCTAGACTTCTTAATTTTTATAGTCATCCACCAACTGTTTTACGCGCATTTGACCAGTACCTCACAGGCTCACATTCACACATAGCGCCAACTAGACAGCCAACAAGGCTCCCATAATTGAAACACGTGAAGACTCTTGAATTTACTAGGATGTTTTAAGAGCTCTCCTACATATATTAGTACTTCGTTGTATCTTGTATCGCTGTCTAAAATCATCTAGGATCCACCCTTCAGACTGTGTTAGCTTGTTGTCAGCTCATGATGTGACTCAAATAACAGATTTTTTGAATCCTGATTTCACTTGTAAGAACCATGATATATTTGTAAAATTATATAATATACATTTGAACACATGACATAAGCTGATTTTTTAAGCTCAATTACCCAAATAAATGTTTTGGGGTAGGCTCACACTTCATCCCCTAGACAATGTTTCCTAATTCTACTTAGGATCCACACACTTGGTGGTAAATTTTCTTGGAAATCTCATCAAATATAAGGTAGTAATCTAGTTGTAGATTTTTTTTTAACCGTCACCAATCTCTGAGGCCGATGAGCAATGACAATAAAAAATGACGGTTGGTATGCTTATGGTGACGTGTAATGTGATAGAGCCAGATGTGGTTGTGAAGCATGATGAATTCTTCTCTTAGTTGGGAGCTTAGAAGCTCCTAAGTTATACTTCCAGATATCACAAATCTATTCTTTACCATACTTATTGTGTCTCTTAGGCTTACTATGTTGTGCATAATGTGCTGTACATGTAATGTGTGTGCATATTCACTATTCTATGATAATTAAGTTTCCTTTTTTTGTCTACCATATTCGACAATAATTTTTTGTCTTTGGTGAAATATGTTAGCTCCACCTCTATAATTTGTCTTAGCTAAGTTCTTTTAAGAAGTTGTGTTATAGAGGTTGTCCTACATGGAAACAAGATACAGGGCAACAGGATTAGTACCGTGTAAGGGACACAGTTGTAAATTACATTAAATGTTCTTACTGGTGTCAAAGTAGATATTGCATTAATCACCTTTGTGCAAATGCCCTTAACAAAATCTTAATCGCAAAATCTGTCATATGTTGATTTGTCTTCTACCATTATTTGTTTCCGGGGTTAATTCGATTCTCATTGCAACCTTCTGAATAGATTACAGCCCTCTTTTCTTTCTGATTGTAGCTTAAATATTCTTTCATTTTATTTATTATTATTTTTGAACAGTTTATTTTATTTATTATAATTTTTTTATTGTCAATTTGGATGCGCTGTATATTGGAACATACCATTTCTTTTATTCAAAGTGACGTAATTTTTTATGTCTTTGATTCAGCATTGCTATTTGGCATTGGTTATTGGTGGTTCTTTCATTCAAGTGAAATAATCTTTATTCATCTTTTGGTTGTTGATGCTAGAGTAAAGGATATTTGATTTAGCATTGCCATTTGGTTGTTGATGTTTGAGTAAATGACATTGGTTATTGCAGGGAGATGATCCAGCATAGGCCCTACACACAAAAGGTAGATGTTTATAGTTTTGGGATTGTCCTGTGGGAACTCATAACTGGAATGCTTCCATTCCAGAACATGACAGCCGTGCAAGCTGCATTTGCTGTCGTGAATAAAAGTGTCCGTCCCACCATCCCAAATGACTGCCTTCCAGTTCTCGGTGAAATAATGACACGTTGCTGGGACGGAAACTCAGATGTAAGGCCACCATTCACCGAGGTTGTCAGAATGCTTGAACATGCAGAGACTGAGATCCTGACCAATGTCCGCAAGGCTCGGTTTAGGTGCTGCATGAGTCAACCCATGACTACTGATTGAAGTGTGCCGAAGAACAAGACAGTAAAGAAATGGAAAGTTGAAAAGAAAAGAGAATCAACAGCTGCAAAACCATGTGTATCTATGACGTTAATTTCTTTCTTCAAATAGGGTGAAAAGAGGAAGAAAATTATTATATGATATGAACTACTCGTTTTGTTGGAAATTTTTTTTCTTTAATTTTATGGATTGTGTTGCTGAATTAGTAGTTATGGAGGAGATTTGATGTATTTATATACATGATCATCTAAATCTTTCTTTCCTATACCTCAGAAACTGCTTTTCCTACTTCAGTGTGTATCTAATTTTTCAAGTCATTAACATCTTTAAACATTCATGTCATCCTTGTGCCGTTAACATTAATTTCTAGAGCGTGTATTCATATTTCTCCAGTTCAAATCGCTACCCAAAGGCGGTTTTTTTTTTTCCCTTTGTGCTCGTTATTTGACCAAGTAAACATTTTTTTTATTTTGATCAAGTTTCAAAGAGAATCTAAAGTTTTCTTGCATTTTTTCTGAGTTGATTCGATGGGTTTTTTCTTTTCCATTTGATCGTTGGCTGTAATAGCTAAAGTATAGCTCGTGTACCCTGGGCTATAACGACAGAAGTTTTGACAGCGGTTCAATCTAACGATGATGTTGGAGTCGGGTCACAAGGTGAAAAAGTATTGTTCTTTCCAATAAATTTGCAAAAAGAGGATGATTCCTATTTTGTCAAAGGCTGGGTCATTTTCAACTGTTTCAAGGGGCCTTTGGGTTTTATTGTTTGCTTATTTTTGTGTATGTATGTGTGCCTCTTGTTTAATTTTTGGTGTCTTTGTTTGGATGTTTCTTAGCCGCTCATCGTAACGGGAAGTGATTTGTACACCATAATAGTTGTTTCATTCACTGATTCACCACAATATACAAATGGAGTATACAGACTTTTTTTAAAATTTTTTTTCTAGAAAGACATTTATAAAACCGGCACATATTACAAAGTGTCCATCATAGGACTTAAATCCACAAGTTATAAGTTGATGGGTCATCACACATACTAAAGTAACAATTTTTGGTGTGCCACATTCCAATACTTTCATCTTTGACAAATCTTCCCAGTTCAACAATTCTCCTAAAGCTTTAGAATTTGCAATTTCCATTTGCTCTGTATTTATCGAGAAATTAATAATACACAGATACTACTATATATATAAAACTTTTTTTCAAGTAGTTATCAACATTTTGTGGATTTTTAACTTTTATACCTTTGTAGACTCCATAGTAAATCTCCAGCAAGTCAGCAAGAAATTTCACAATGAATGCACATTTTATGCTTGAAATGTCATGACCTCCAATCAGCAACCCGATGATCATGTCTGCGATATCGGTATCAACTAAATAACTTCCATCTTTATCACATTTTAGCATTTGTGAGAATATGTCTTGTGTAAGTGTGGCCTTCCTTGGGCCAACTCAACCTTCCTCTGCTGTATTATTGCCATAAGTTCTTTCTTAATGAATTTCCCTGCATTTATAGCTCTTCTTATTAATGGTGTTCCGGAGAGGTCTATAGGGAATTAGGGATAGATAAAGTCCATGGAGTTAATTTTTTAAATGGGCCGGATAAGTACTTGACTTATTCGGGTTTCTCTATGCTTACAAAGATCTTGCATGCAAGCAAGAATATAAAGTGTTGGGTGAGTTCATGGGTGATCAGAATCTGGTCTTTGCCTGCCCATTCGGTTTCAAAGTGTTTTTGTGCTACGGTATCCGTAATTGGGACATATTGGTGTAGCTAGGCCTAGGACTGAATTAATTACAAAGTATAGTCTTTCTGTTCTTCATGATTTTGGCTGAAGAAGACGAAGGAAAGGAAGATCTTCTCCACTGAAGATGGCCTTCATTAGAGAACAAGAATGTTAAGACTTGCTTCGAGGTAGTCAATCTCCAAGAACTAGAAGAAGAACAGAGAGCTTTGGGGCAATTTTCTATATCTTCCTCCAAAAGAAAAGCTACAATACTTATAATGGAAATCCTAAGCTAGTGGTTAAACAAGTCTTCCCACTAACACTTGTTCCTCAAGATACTGAAATAAACGTGGAGCCATGATCACATGTAAATCGACTACTTCTATCCATGTGCAGTAGCAACTCTAGTCCATGTAACAGGCCGGACGGATGTGGTTTCTATCCTGTCAAATCAGTGGGTGTTCTAATTCTCGAGCTTTCTCGATATGTACTTTTTACTGTCAGCTATATATGATTATCATGTTACTGTTAGTAAGGACACTCCTTCATGAGCATAAGGTTGCAAGCCGGAGTCATGAATGTCCTTTTCCTGATAGTTTCGTATTTCAATTCTCTGCAGGTGAAGAAAGTACACCCTGGATGGGATGGGAAAATAGCTGGACTTGTCCATGTTTTCTATGTCAGCAGATCTTGAAACTCATTATTTGCTATTCAATTTTGCTTATAACAATAAAAAGAATCCTTTCAGGTCCAGTTGCTGGCTTTAATGTGATTAGGTCACAAAGTTCTTTCACCTTCAGGTGCTGCAGGTAGGCATTACCTCCTTGCCTAGTTCCTACATATAATGAAGTTTGATCCACGTCCTCGTGTCTAAAGAACGATAAAAAAAAAATCAGTTGATAGATGTTTGTTTATGTTCTATGTGTGCATTTGGTGTAACATCCTAAATATTTTTGTCGTTTGTGTTGACTTTGTCGTTGGTCAAACCGCTTGGTTGTCCGTTAAGTCGTTATGTGTGTTTAGATGTCGATAATTAATGCGTGTCTATGTGTGATTAATGTGTCGATTAATATGTCGATTAATGTGTCGTAAGACATGATGATAAATGTGTGTTAAATGTGCTTGCTAATGTTGTATGTATTCCCATTGGTGTCGTTTAAGTGTGAGATGTCGTTAAATGAAGAGTTTATTCCGTTAAATATGTTGAGGGGTCAAAGTGTCGCTTTGGAAACTTAAAATCTTCCATAAGAATGTAATTAGGCAACCCTAATTACATTTAGATTAGTTTTCTTTGTGTTGTGAGTCTCCAAGAAGAACCCTAGTCACCCCTTTGCCATTCCATTGTAGATTTCGTGAGTTTTGAGAAGGATTGTTGCAAGTCGTGAGCCTTGGTTGGAATCTGATCCTAGAGCAACATTTTATTTCCCATTTGATGTCCTTTTATCATTTGAAATCGGTCTAATTGATAGTCATATGATGGGTGGTGCTGTTGATGATTGAATTAACGTTTTGTGTTGAAATCGGGTGACTTTGCAACCACATTTTGTGTTCATTTGATTTTCGGATGGTACCAAACCATCAATTGGCATCTATTTTGTGTCAATATAATGCTTGGAGGTCGTGTTGGGGGTTGGGTATTGTTTGGTAATCGTCTAAGGGCGAAAAATAAAGTTTGGGGGCGTCAGATGCCCAGGTGCGGCGCACTGGAGCCTTGGTGCGGCACACTTAGGCGTTCAAAAGTGCCTTGGGCTGAAGCAACATCCAGAAGTTCGTTTGTGTTCGTCCGTTTAGGTAAATGAACGAACATGAACACAAAAATCATTTGTTTAATTAAACGAACGAACATGAACATAGCTCTCGTTCGTTCATTTATGTTCATGAAAGTTCGATAATATGTTCGTAAGTGTTCGTTCGTTTATGTTCATTTATATTTAATTATAGTTTTTATTTTTAGCTATACTATATATATATATATATTAATTAATTAATTAATACCTAATCATCGATACTTAAAAAATAATAATAATAATAAATATTTCTTTTAACTTAAACCTAAGATACTTTCATTTTTGAAAGTTTTCATCCCATCTCTTTTTGGAAACGATTTTTTGGATATTGACTTCTTTTTTGATTAGATGAATGTGTAATATTAAAATCATAATTAGGAATGTTTGGTAAAAAAATTTAGGTGATGGATATTTTATAATATTGAATTTGAATTCTAATACTTATAATTATATGTTTGTTCGTTAGTGTTCGTTCGTGTCCGTTTGTTTGTGTTCGTTCATTTGTGTTGGTGAACATTCGTTCATGAACATAAACGACCGAACATGAACAACCCATTTTTCTTAATGAACGAACATGAACACAATTTTATGTTCGTTTATCTGTTCGTGAACCGTTCTTTAAGTTAAACGAACGAACATGAACAAGGTCTTGTTCGTGTTAGTTCAGTTCGTTTACAGGCCTACTGGCCATGCTAGCCTTGGCTACTGTGTTGACGGTTGTTGTCGTTTGGAGATAATAATGATACTCCCCTCACGACTTAGTCACGTTTGGTAGAGTTTGCTGGGTGGTTTGGACTGGCCACTTAGTTTGTTAACGACATACTCGTGGATTGGTTATGCCATCCTAAAGACGTCAATGGACCACCGAAAGATTAACCCATCATGTCGGGTGTGAGGTTCCTTAAAGGTCATTCGACCGCCCACACACAATTTGATGTTTGTATTTGTCGGGCGGCGTAAGTCACCAGCTATGTAGAGGCATAACCTCACATTTGTAGTTTGATGGTGGTAATGAGATGTTGAGGTTGCTAGCACATGTAAGGATATGATATTCCTATGGTGTAATGTTTGTTGATGTTTGCTGATGTTTGTTAAATGCTTGGCATATGTATGATTGTTTAATGAGATGGTTTTAACTGACAACCGTTTTATATAACCTGTGATTATCTAACTTTATTAAAGTTGAAACTTGTTTATTGAAAATGTTGATGTTCCTCATGTTGGACATTGCTGATGGCTTTAGAGTGAGGTTGGGTAGACGTTAGGTATTGATGAAGACATTTACTAATCTTAGCCTCATTTATTAGACGATATTTAATTATGTTGATTAATGTAGGTCGTTGGATTTATGTTTTGGGTTTCCTTGAATTTTCGTTATTATGTTATTAAGTAACACCAATGGTTTTGTTGACCATTCCTTTAGGAATTAGTAAGGTTTGATTGGGACGCTTTCACATTTAAAGTTATGTATTTAAAAGTTTTTAGAAATCTATATTTGATAAAGTTGGGTGTTTACATTTGGCTGACTTGTTAGTTACTAACTTCTTTAGCAACTTTGACAACTTTGCTAGACCCAAACCTATCACTATGGTAAAGGATTTGCAGTTTATTTACATAGCTTTTTCTTTATGAGAAATTTGTTACTTATTTCACTTTCCAGGAATTTTTCTTACGGATGCCAACCTTGAACCCAAGACATTCAGTTTCAACTCAAATAATTGAAACCAACAAAACACAAATAGCCATGCTAGCCTTGGCTAGTGTGTTGACGGTTGTTGTCGTTTGGGGATAATAATGATACCCCCCTCACGACTCATTCATGTTTGGTAGAGTTTGCCGGGTGGTTTGGATTGACCACTTAGTTAGTTAACGACATACCCGTGGATTGGTTATGTCATCCTAACGACGCCGATGGACCACCGAAAGGTTAATTCATCAAGTCGGGTGTGAGATTCCTTAAAGGTCATTCGACTGCCCACACACAATTTCATGTTTGTATTTGTCGGGTGACGTAAGTCACTAGCTATGTAAAGGCATAACCTGACGTTTGTAGTTTGATGGTGGTAATGAGATGTTGAGGTTGCTAGACACATGTAAAGATATGATATTTCTATCGTATAATGTTTGTTGATGTTTGTTAAATGTTTGGCATACGTATGATTGTTTAATGAGATGGTTTTAACTGACAACCGTTTTATATAACCTGTGGTTATCTTACTCGGCTTATTAAAGTTGACACTTGTTTTTGATAATGTTGATTTTCCTTAGGCTGGACATTGCTAATGACTTTAGAGTGAGGTTGGGTAGACGTTAGCTATTGATGAAGACATTTACTAGTCTTAGCCTCATTTATTAGACGATATTTAATTATGTTGATTAATGTAGGTAGTTGGATTTATGCTTTGCTTTTCCTTGAATTTTTGTTATGATGTTATTAAGTAACACCAATGGTTTTGTTGACAATTCCTTTAGGAATTAGTAAGTTTTGATTGGGACGTTTCTGCACTTAAAGTTATGTATTTAAAAGTTTTTCAAAATCTATATTTAATAAAGTTGGGTGTTTACATTTGGCTGACATGTTAGTTACTAACTTCTTTAGCAAATTCGACAACTTTGCTAGACCCAAACCTATCACTATGGTAAAAGATTTGCAGTTTATTTACATAGCTTTTTCTTTATGAGAAATTTGTTACTGATTTTACTTTTCAGGAAGTTTTCTTACGGATGCCAACCTTGAACCCAAGACATTCAGTTTCAACTCAAATTATTGAAACCAACAAAACACAAATTGCCATGCTAGCCTTGGCTAGTGTGTTGACGGTTGTTGTTGTTTGGGGTTAATAATGATACCCCCCTCACGACTCAGTCACGTTTGGTAGAGTTTGCCGGGTGGTTTGGATTGGCCACTTAGTTTGTTAACGACATACCCGTGGATTGGTTATGTCATCCTAACGACGCCAATGGACCACCGAAAGGTTAACTCATCATGTCGGGTGTGAGGTTCCTTATAGGTCATTCGACTGCCCACACAAAATTTGATGTTTGTATTTGTCAGGTGACGTAAGTCACTAGCTATGTAGAGGCATAACCTCACGTTTGTAGTTTGATGGTGGTAATGAGATGTTGAGGTTGCTAGACACATGTAAAGATATGATATTTCTATCGTATAATGTTTGTTGATGTTTGTTAAATGTTTGGCATACGTATGATTGTTTAATGAGATGGTTTTAACTGACAACCGTTTTATATAACCTGTGGTTATCTTACTCGGCTTATTAAAGTTGACACTTGTTTTTGATAATGTTGATTTTCCTTAGGCTGGACATTGCTAATGACTTTAGAGTGAGGTTGGGTAGACGTTAGCTATTGATGAAGACATTTACTAGTCTTAGCCTCATTTATTAGACGATATTTAATTATGTTGATTAATGTAGGTTGTTGGATTTATACTTTGACTTTCCTTGAATTTTCGTTATGATGTTATTAAGTAACACCAATCGTTTTGTTGACCATTCCTTTAGGAATTAGTAAGGTTTGATTGGGACGTTTTCGCATTTAAAGTTATGTATTTAAAAGTTTTTGGAAATCCATATTTAATAAAGTTGGGTGTTACATTTGGCCGACAATTTTGCTAGACCTAAACCTATCACTATGGTAAAGGATTTGCAGTTTATTTACATAGCTTTTTCTTTATGAGAAATTTGTTACCGATTTCACTTTCCAGGAATTTTTCTTACGGATGCCAACCTTGAACCCAACACATTCAGTTTCAACTCAAATGATTGAAACCAACAAAACACAAATAGCCCGGCGAAAATAATATCACGCACTGCTAAACATTTTTTGTGAATGGAATATATTATTAAATCCATCAATGCGAGAGATTGAACCCTGATCTTCACCCTCAGAGGCAACAGCCCCTACGGCTAAAGCTGGAAAATGGCACCTACCACTGAACATTAAAGGAATGTGTTATTGATAAAGGAAAAAAACCCACAACTATAGGGAAAGGGTGATGATAAATTCACAACAAGTTTTGCCATGCACAACAATCACTGCTTTATGCATTAATATGATTGTGCTTGTTGTATATGACAAAAATTATTATGAATTTATCATCACCCATACGGAAAGGATTACATGACAGTTGGAAATAATTTTACACATAACCATCAATATAATATGAAATTTGTTTTACTACTTGCATGTTTTGAAATCCACTCTCTTCTTCATTCTTACATATTTGATCTTCAGAGAGTAAACAATGCATCATCATTTTTATTGACTAGTGAATACGTGTAATGCACATTGGGTCAAAAAGTCAATGGTGAAATGACAGGTCAACCAGGTCAATAAAGTTGTCTTAGTTATGCTTTATATATATCAACATCGCACAAATAATCATGATAATGTGAACCTTGAACTCTAAACAATATGCAATCATGTATAAATAGAAAAGCTATGTGTGTCAATTTGTTAAGCATTATGAGGATAAAGGCGAATTGGAAGTCCCATGGCGGGGCTAGGCATCGGGTTTACAATAACTTGCTCGT
>JAOEHQ010022248.1:0-14339 GCA_025447715.1 Asclepias incarnata
GCACAAACAGATAATTTATTCTCATTGATTACCTGCCGAACCTCATTTTGCTTTGGGGAGCGGTTCACACCCCTAACGTTCCATGAGGCTATACTATGCATGAGGAACCTCTGTACCGGGAGTGCTTGCCCCCTCAGAATTTGCCATAAATGCAGCCGATTCATCATACACAAGCTCGATATCATCTTCCTCGTCCTCATCTATTGCTGATTTATACAAACACCCACGGCCTAACTCATTCCCCCCAGATGTTGCATCCCTTTTTCCAGCTAGAACATCAAATGTATTCTTGGACACAAACCCTTTATCCAGCCCAGAATTACTAGAAGACGCCCCAGTAGTATTAAAACCCACACTCGGCTGCTTCACTTTATAAATAAATTGAGGTTTCGGCTTAGACAATTTTACACCCCCAATGTGTTTCTCAGAATTCTGTACTGACTTCCCTTTCCCATTCTTCCGGATCACTTTAGTAAAACCCTCCTCATCAGGACGCGTAACATCCTCTTTACCCTGTGGCGCCCTTTTACTTGCTTAGGACACTGACCATTAGAGTGATTGAACACCTTACAATGCGAGCAATGCGGTGGTTTCCATTCGTATTCAACTTTAATAACCTCTCTAGATACACCATCCCCATCCATACTTGGAACACCAACAACTAACTCCAGTTTAATGTCTGAACTTGCATCCAATTCAATTAAACCCCGCGCATAACTACTACGACCCCAAGATTCTAGACACATAGAACTAGTGTAGGCATCCAAGGCAACCGGTTTACCTAGCTTAGTAGCAAGCATACTCAGTCCATCTTTCGTAAAAGCAACAAGAGGGACATTGTGTAGTTTAACCCACACAGGAACTTTAGTTATGTCAGAAATACTCATACTGGAAGCATGTGACCAAACATTCAAAAACAGCGGTACTGAACGAATTAACCAAGGTCCCAATTCCATCACCCTCTCCATACCAGATTTCGATTCAAATTTAAAGAAGAAGAAGCCAGACGAATTCATCATGATATGTTTTATACCATACTTGGCCCATGCATTCTTCACATATGATTCAACAACCGGATATGCTAACCTTTTTCCAAGAAAGAACCCAATCAACGTATTTGCGTACTTATCATGCACAGCAGCTATAGACTCTTTAGGAAGTAATACATCAATGCCATCAATATTAGAATTAACCTCCAAAGAACGAAAGTTTACCTTTCTCACTGTTGGCGAATCAGATTGAACAACCTTCGCATACGACAAAGGAGCCTTCAATTTCTCATCTTTTTGCTCGTCCCCATTAGTTTCCATGGTTTCGACATGATCAGGTATACCAGCTCTATCTTCCTCCACAGATTGCTGTTCCTCTACATCATCAGTTGTAACAGGCATACCCTTGAGACACCCATATTCATCATACAGCGAATCATCGGTTTTTCCAGAATTAATGTCGCTAGTGGGGGCTTCAGAAACAACATGATTATCAGCCTTCACTTCACCACCAGAAACATCCTTAGAATTTAAGTTTTGCATAGATTCCAAATTGCTTCCCGATGAAACATTGGAACCACCACTACGAGACGCCTTACTCTTAGGGCTACCCCCCTTTCCTCCTCTATTTTTCCGACCCGACATCACAGGATCAGTATTAAGAATCGGCGAAACCCCACTACCAGAACGCAGCCGATTAAACCTTTCTTCAAGAGCTTTTAAATCAAAAGGACTATCTCTCTTCATACAATCAGACCACCATGCAAGCGAACCAGACCACCAACGAAAACAAGAACAGAAAAGAAAACCCTAACCCTAGAAAAAACGGAAACAAAAACCCTAAGAACACGAAACTAAACAAAACTCCAACATGCACATCAACCAATCCGTAAACCCTAAGAGAGTTCAAGAATCAGTGAGAGGGACACATTGACAAGTTCATTCAGATCGAATCAAAGAGAAGAGACGTCGCCATTTTCGCCTAGGATAGAGAGAAAAGGGTTTTCATGACTCAACCGATCTTAAAATGTTACTCAGTTTGTTGCTTTAGTTTGCCTATAAGCATATTGTGAACATATTGCTTTTTGTGGGCCAACGTTTATATATATATATTTTTATTCTTTGTCTTTATATATCTTGTGGGGTTTGGATGTTGGCTGAAAGTGGTCATCTTTCAAGTTTCAACAGTGGTGTTTTGTTCAAAATTTTGTCTTTTTAGAATCAAGATTCTTGGTTTTATTTAGATATGGACCCAACTCAAGTGTAACATGACATCGATACAAGATTGTGTAACCCCCTGCATTAAAGGCCGAGCCCCAAATGGATATCATTTGCATCATCTGTCCAAAGTTTTAGTTTCACACTGGTTTTTCTTTTCTTTTAGTGTTGTGAACTTATTTGTTGTTGCTTGGTGTACTATAGGATAAACCACTTAACTGTTTGTGTCCCTCTTTGCGATTGCTCGTCTTCTGTTTGGTTATCGACTATTGATTTCAATGTTTTTTTTAATGAAATGTGGTGTTAAAAGCACGAGAGGCCGGGTATGTATCTCAAGGCTTTCACCTGAATACGTGATCAAAATTATGCAAACTTCATTCTTACATGAATCCCAGATTGAAATTTTGGTTCATGCAGATCGAATAAACAGGTGATTGGTTTTCATGAGATAATATATGCCTTAAAGAAATTTCACTGTCTTGTTAACAGGTGATTGGTTTTCATCTTCTGTTGGAGCTAATTTCACGCCTCATATCATCAATGTTAATGCCGGGGAGGTAAAATTGCAGTTCTTATTTATCGTTGATCATTTACCATTTTCATTCTCTCCTTCCCATTCACATGGTCTAAAAAGATATTAAAACATATATACTATATAATTATGGATCATATTTACTTAAGGTCACTAGAATCAAGTAAATGAACTTTAAGTCATGGGGTGGGTCCCAATGATTGGAGAACGATCTATTCTAGTTTAAAAGCGGGGAATTTATAATTATTTTGTTTGGTTCATTAGGATGTGACGATGAAGGTTATATCATTCTCTCAACAAGGACCACGGGCAATATGCATCCTGTCAGCAAATGGTGTCGTTTCAAGCGTTACGCTTCAGCAACCTGATACTTCTGGTGGTACATTGACGTATGAGGTACCATATACAATAACATTTATAATGAACATATATATTTTACAATATAGTTTGAGTTGAAGCTTTAATTATAATCCTACCCGTATTGATCTTTGCAGGGCCGTTTTGAAATACTTTCGTTAGCAGGTTCGTTTATGCCATCTGAAAGTAGAGGAATAAGAAACCGAACCGGTGGAATGAGTGTTTCTTTAGCAAGCCCAGACGGACGTGTAGTTGGAGGTGGTGTTGCCGGGTTACTTGTAGCCGCTAGTGCAGTGCAGGTACTTTTTCTTGTGTTTGGAATATAAGCTATTAACAATAACTTAATTTGTAATCATCAACAGAAATCATTCAAATATTTACTATGCTTAAATGAAACCTGTTACAGATTGTGGTAGGAAGTTTTCTGACGGGGAACCAGCACGAACAGAAGACTCCCAAAAAACCGAGTTCAGAGATGGTAATGTGTGCCATACCACCTCCTGTGGCTGCAATTCCGTCACCAGTCTCCGAGACAGAAGAGCCATATCCCACTACCTTGAAAACAAACCTCGCATCACCGTCGTTTCGAGGGGATAGTTGGTCTGCCTATAATGCTGCCGAGTCGAGGAGAAAGGCAACTGAAATTAACGAGAGTCTCCATGACTAGTATGAATGAGGTTGCGTAGTTTGTTAAGCTAGCTGCCTACATCGTTCATAGGCGATTATGGTCTTATTTTGACTTATGTTTTGTGTGTATGGATGTAGAAAACATGAATCCGAGGCGGTTGGTGCTCAGATGATTCGCACTGTAGTTACTTAAACTAGATCAGTAGTTCATTAGCTTGTGTGTTGTGTTAGGTGTTTTGGTGTTTACCTCTTATTCTATAAAATTTGTCTTCATTTAATTTAAAGATGTGCTGTTTGACTCTTTTGATTATGATATGATCGATGTTACCAAAATGTTTTTCATCAGTAGCTTAAGAATTGGCTTTTCTTTCTAGCTTGTATATTCATCATTTTTTCGATTTTGACGGATCAATGTGTTGTTAAACATTTAAATAATGATAGTTAGTTATACACTATGTTACTTTAATGAACTTAGAACTTATAATGCATCAAAATGAAATTTTTAAATGTTCCCACACTGTTCTTATTTTAAAGTTAGATATATTTAATTTAAACTCTACAAATTACAACCAATACCGCCATGTTACATTGTACATAATTATTTATTTTTGAATTAAACAACTTTGAGTATTTTTCTGTCTCTGTCGTTTTCATTAAGGCCGCTCCCTATGGGGAGTTCATCACCCCTTCATCATGCTCGTCATCTTTGACATGGTAGGCACCACCTCGTCGTGAGGTGGTCATCGTCATTCCTCGTCAAATTTTAGAAAGGGTTGGACGACTTGTGGGTGGTGTCCAGTGTGTTATTATGTGTGTAAGAAGAGAGAGAGTGTGGGGTATGTGGGAGTGTATGTGTGTGTGAGTTTATAATTTTTTAATTGGAGATGAGGTGAAAATGAGGGTATGATAGGGAGGTGGGTGTTATTAGGTGTGTCTTGAAGAAAGAGAGTTGATGTGGCAATGAGGATGAGGGGATGATGACGTCAAGATAGGAAGAGGCCTAACAAACTCTATTAGACTACTACGTAATTAATATTTTTTCTTTATTAATTACTGTAAAACAATAATTGAATATATATATATATTAATGATTTTTTATTTTTTTTTTAGAACGGCAGAATTTTATTAATGCTATAATGCAACTAGCAAGATGCTAGTTACCAATATACAATTACAAATACAAATACAAATAATCTAGAAAGAAACAATAACCGAATCTAGATCCTACCCGCAACATTAACTGCGAGGATTACAAAAGGAGTGGAAAAAACTCGTGCCATTTACAGTTTCCCGAGACACGAGAAAAACTCCCAACCACGAAGGCCGAGCCACCGGTTTTCACTTCGTGTTGTTGTTGATGTAATCCCAACCATGTTGCGGGGAAAAAAACCGAGCCCATAATAAGCAAAAACCGCAAGGAACCCAACAAAACACCGAGCAGTCATTCGCCATCCGAGACAGTAACCAAGGGGCTCAGTTTCCACTCATGCCAAACATAATTATTCTTCCTATCTCTGTTCGAAATCCAAAGAAAAGAAACCGCGACAATAGAGTTAAAAATATTAGTAGCCGTTTCTTGATTACCATTATGGACAACATTATTCCTCTCTTTCCACATATGCCACCACCAAGTGTACACAATGGCAGTTAGAACCTTTCTTGCATGGCCTTCATAATGAACATCATTAAACCAAGAAATATAGTTGCTCGGTTCCAACTCAGGGAAGTCAACTTTTGCCCAATCATTCATCATTTGTCTAACTTCTTTTATAAGGCCGCAATCCACGAAGAGATGAGACAAGTTATCAAGGCCCGAGTCACATAAACGACAACTAACAAAATCCACATCTACACCCCGACCAAACAGATTCACATTGGTAGGAATACAATTACGCACCAAACGCCAAACAAAGATGTTAACCTTTTTCGGAACCCACTTATTCCAAAGGCAATTGCTTTCCGAATGCAGCAAGTATTTGGAGTCAATGAACCTTTCTCACCTGTGCAACCGAGAAATTGATTTTGTCTTGAAAATTCCACTTCCATGCATCGTCCTCCTCCCCTAAATTTTCAGGGAGGGACAGAATTAAACTAAACAATTGGTCTTGTTCCCTGCCACTCCTAATCCCACGTCGCCAATCCCAACTCCAAGAATCGCCACCCCATCTATCAACAACTAGGCAATGTTTGTTTTTATGAATAGCAAAAAGACGCGGGTACCTGGAAGCAAAATTACTATCACCACGCCAAGTATCATACCAGAACTTCGTATCCTTCCCATTCCCGACCATCCTAGTAACAACATCCGATGGCAGCGAGTAATTCTGATGAGTGTCATTCATGACCGTAATGATTATTTATTTATTATTTAATTCTGTCTATATATTTTTTTTTCTAGATGTATGTAAACTTTAGGTATTAATTAATGATTTATTAGTTTTAAAATCATCTTATTTTAATCATCAAATATGAGTAGTTGAATGTAGTTTTGTTTTTATTCAAAAAGGCTTGGTGTTTCAATGTTTTGGTGTGTGAAGTACGTATTTATTAATTTTAATTTTTAAGGTAGAAGATAAGTAATTTTCTAAAATAAATTATAACTCACTATCAACTTTATGAAAACCATAATATAGACTAAGGGAACTTTATGAAACCGCCGTTTTGTAAGCTAACATTCTCGCTTTAAACGGTTCATCGATGCCATTTTTGTAATATAACGTATTAAATAATAGCGGATACTTTTATACTTTATTATTTTGCTGTGGTTGTTACTTGTTACCTTATGATTTGTTTGACAACGTTCACCCACGGCGCTTCTATAATTAACGTCATCTTTATTGTTACTTTAATACCATGTGTTAAATAATAGCAGATACTTTTATATGTTGTTACTTTACTATGATTGTTATGTTTCACGTATTAAATAATAGTTGATACTTTTATACGTTGTTATTTTACCGTGGTTGTTATATTATGATTCGTTTGACACTGTTTACCTGTGGCGCTTCTGTAATTAACGTCATCTTTATGGTTAATTTAATATCACATGTTAAGTAATCTTTGTTACTTTTATACATTGTTATTTTACTATGATTGTTATGTTATGATTCGGGATAAATAATAAGAGATATTTATATGTCGGTTTTAATAATCTAATTATTTATTGATACAATCGCTTATACTTTGTCAGAAATTGATGTTTAAAAAGATGTTATTAGATGTTCTAATACAACAATGACATATATATTGTTGATTATTTATGTTCGGTAAAATATATTTAAAACTAATGTTATATAATTTGTTGTTAACAAAAGTTAAACATGACAAAAACGCAGTGAAGCGCGGATTAATATTCTAGTTTGATCCAAATTTCCAAACCAAATTGTTAAATCCAAAAAGTCCAATTGGACAATTCGGTTAATATCCAAATAGTGAACACCCAAAAACACACCCTAAATGCCTAAAACTCGTCTAATTGTGCATCCATATCACTGCATTATAATGACTTGGTGTCTTATTGTTCAACTTCTTTGATATAGTCAAAACACTATACCCACCCACATCCATATTCACCATGTTTTTTAATCTAACACTAGCAAATTAACTTTTCAGGTTTGAAGCCCCTCCATCTACAAAGAGCAATTCAAGCCTCCTCCGTACACAATATTCAGAGTCGACATCATTCAGCTCCCAGTTACGTGCTCGATGCCTATGGAGAAAACCTCCAAGCAGGGTTCGTATACTATGTGATATACCAGCGCCTAGAAATGGAGAAAGTGGTGGAATGTTATTGGCTACAGTCGGCAAAAGCAGTGGAATGTTATTGGCTACAGTTGGCAAAAAGAGGCCCAGACGGTGTTGCACAATATCAGAATGGTGAGTATGGCGATCCATTACATTCAATTCCACGAAAGACGTAATTCCTCTTTCCTTATCAAATTCTCAGGTTCCACCATTTATCAGGAGCCAATTGTATAGATGGTGAAATGCGATAAAGTGGTGGAACAGTTATGGTGGGGAGGTGTTGAATGAAACCCTGAACCAGAAACATCGGATAACTGGCCTAAAATTGGCAAAAATATTATTACCATCGTGTCATCTGCCCAAGTGTCTGTAGCTTCTGCAAGGTTATGTTCAGGGATATTCAGATGGCTTTAAATGATATTGGATTGCAATGTTTAGGGATCAGAGATGATCCTTCGCTTGTCTTTTTCTACATCAGACTCTTCTATCGATCCTTGAACTAAGTTGTACATGCAGTTACACCTGACTCTTCTATTGATGCTTGAATAAACTTAGAAGGAAGAACTTTGCCGGGTTTTCTTAAAGCTCGAGTACAGTTGGTTGCGGTTGTAAGACTTATCTTAATACATTCTAAAATAAATTCAGGCTATGCAAATACTAAAAATAGAATCTAATACTAAAATCTATGAAGATGGTAGATACTATTTTGACAATGAATGAATGTTAAATCCAAAGTGACATGACCGCATGTTTAGCACTTTTAGAATTTCAAACTGCTTCAGAATCGACTATTCGGTCCTCCACAATTTTCAAATGCAGAACTATGCCACTACAGACTAAAAACTTGTACGTTTATATTATTGTTTCAGTAACTTCAGCAGCCATCCTCAGAAATAACAATGATCAGCATTATGTTATGTCTTTTAAAAGTCACAATTTCATAACCCCAAAGCAGCTTTGAACAAGATAATAAAGTGTCTTTGACCGTTGACTTTCAAACATCAGATTTGGAGAAGTCAATAACACATCCATGACCCATCACAAGTCCCAAACCCACATTCAAATTCTTTGCATCTAAGCAATCCAAACTTTCATGCTCTCCCCCAAGACCTATAGATAGCAGTTCAGTGACACCACCATATGGCAATACTCACAATCTATACTTTAAATGAATACAACCACCTGGCTTTCACTTTCATTCATCTTCTCTCTCTTCTCAGCCAGTTCAGCTCTCGACTCTGTGCTAGACATTACTGGAAAAAACCTACGGTCAGGAATCAACTACTATGTTATGCCAGCTGCTAGAGGCGGCAGAGGTGGCGGTATCATACTGGGCCCAACTGGCGTAAATAAAACATGCCCCCTTGGAGTTGCACAACTCCAAACCAACAAGTATGGACTCCCGTTGACTTTCACTCCGGTCAACCCTAGGAAACGCATTATTCGCCTTTCCACAGATGTTAACATCAAATTCTCCGGTCACACAAGCTGTAACGAGTCAAATATATGGAAACTCAAATATGATGAAGCTATGCAGCAGTATTTTGTGAAGGTGGGAGGTGTAGAAGGAAACCCGGGAAGGGAAACACTAGATAACTGGTTTAAGATCGAGAAAGTAGAGAATGGATATAAGCTCGTTTTCTGCCCTACTGTATGCAACTTCTGTAAGGTTCTATGCCGGGATGTCGGAATATTTGTAGATGACAATGGAATGAGACGTTTGGCTCTTAGTTATGTTCCCTTTTCTGTAATCTTTATTGCTAAGTGATATTATGTATACATCAATTTCAGTTATATGTTGTCCTAAATATCTATAAAGAACTGTAATGTTCTGTTTATGCTCAAATAAAGTTGACAGTCATAATACTTTTCATGTTGATACATTCTAACCACAAGTAAACTAAAATACCGTTAAACACAAAAATTCAATAGAACGAGACAGTAAAAATATGGGATTTCAGAGGAAACCAATAGAAGTACATTAACCGAGACCTGTACCAGCCTCTTTTCTCGGTGCATCAGCTTTTATACGGGGAGGCCTAACGATTCGATCGATGAGTCCATAATCCAATGCCTCCTGAGCATTGAAACGCTTAATCCGGCTTAAGTCCTTGTGAACCTGGATATCACAATTAACATGCATTCACTATTACACCTTCAAAACATACTAAGCAAGAGGCTACTGGATAAGGTCAAGCCAAAGATACAAGTGTTTCAATGTGTGATATGAAACTGATTATCTGATTATTGACTTAAAATTGCAATAATCAGTTTTTAGTTCTTAAATAAAATGATTCTAGTTATCCAAGAGGTCATATAGTGCAAAAAACTGTAAGTAATATTATTTATCTTTCTTTTTAATCATAATTTGAATACTTTTCATCTAGGTTTCGTATTGTTAAACTCTAGTACTCTACATGAAAAATATATTTCAGGAATATATAAAAAGATTGTTTTTGGTCATTTTATCATTAATTACATAAATAATCAAGATACGTCAAAACATTCAAACAACTAATTATCATAAATTCACACACAGTAGATAACTCGAAACATTATATCCTGCAGCACGTTCTACTACAGCTGATTATCTGCTTCTGACAATTTAGCTTGACATAATAAGCTTCAGAACGCACATTCAAGTATTCAACCACCCGCAACGAATGGATTAGTGAAAGAATGCCAAGCCATACCTGTTCCACAGGTTGCCCTGTCTTTTGAGCCAACTCCTTGAAAAGATAATCTCTAATTCTTAGAAGCTCATTCGCCTCATTTTGAATATCATCAGCCTGTAATCATAATTTGGTAGGAAAATTACAAAATGGACAGATGTTATTTATCACATGTAAGCTTCTTCTTGACAAGATCATATGTTCAACAAACCTGACCACGAGCTGCTCCAGCTGGCGACTCTAAAGCAATTCTTGAAAGTGGCATTGCAAAACGTTGACCCTTGATGATAAAAAGAAAAACACAAATCATCAAAAACACATTGCTACTACACAAGCATGAATAACCACAATGTGTTGAGAAAGAACAAAAATTACCTTCTCTCCGGCAGCAAGGAGAAAGCCAGCAAGATTATATGCATATCCAACGCAGTGGGTACCAATGGGACTTTGCAAGCTTTGCATCGTGTCATAGATGGCCATACTTGGCGTAAGCTGCACAATGAGAATATTATGAATCCATATGTGAAAAACTACACTAATTTTCAAGGGAATATGATGATAAAGAACTGACATCACCACCAGGGCCATTAATGTACATATACATTCTTTTGGAATTGTCAACGCTATCAAGGTACAACATAGTTGCCAGTATTTGGTTACTGAATTCTTCATCTATATTTTGGCCAATAAAGATAACACGTTCACGATACTGCAACAAGAGTTGGTTAAAAATAATCAGCAGGCATTCCATAGATAAAGATATTGAGTATTTGTAGGTGTGGCGATAGAAAAGAAAAGGGAGTTAGTTACAAGGGCATTCCATAAATCGACCCACTGCCAGGTTCCTTCACCGGGAACCCTATAGGGAACTCTTGGAGTCCCAATTGGCATCATAGTAATGCGGCCCCTTGCTGGCTTAATGCCAACCCTGAAAATAGAGGTATCAATTAATATATTTAATTTTGTATTTGCATTATTACTTACTATGTTATACAACATTTGATAATGAAAGATAAATTGATGTGGTATCATCATATAAAAAAAATAAAAGGTATGTAATTGTATATACCTGGGCTCGATGCTTTTATGAATTTTTTTGTGCAACTCGGCACTCAAATTAGGTCTACAAATTCCATAAGAATCTGTCCAAGAAAATAAAATCATCACATAAATATAAATAGTAATACAAACATAGACTACTTACTAGCACCAAAAATGTATTCAAAAAGATTAAAATGAAAAATAATAAATAAATAACAAGAAGAAGAAACTGACTAGGAGATTGAAGCCTTAATCCAACGAAAACCGTTTCCCCGCAACTATTATTATAATTATTAAAAATCAAATCAAATAATAATAACTAATAATAATTAAATTAAATGAAACCCTAAATTTGTGTGAGAGAAAGAGAGAGGGACCTGAGAGAAGGGTGAGATGATGGGTGTAAATATGAAGAACAAGTTATGGAATTCAGAGACACCACCCCCATTATCAATTCTATTCAATTTCAATTCAAACCAAAGATTATGATGCCCAGGGTGGGGTGGGCGATTTTTGTGTTTTGCGTTTCGATGAATACGGGTCGGATCTTTCTTTCTTTCCTAACCGGATAAGATTCCCCACAATAAAACCGCTGTGTACCCGAATTTAATCTATATAAATTGTCACCAATCAGTTAAAAATGATAGGAAGCATCCGTAATGTAATGTAATGTACCGTAATATCATGGGAGTAAATATTTTTTTTATAGATGGGAAGGTTAAACATAACTATGACTGGATTGTACTGTATGTTAAAAATTTATACTTTGAGGTAACTTAATAAAAAATAATTGTACCATTATCATTTTCTTTTATAGATGGTTTTTAATGTGATGGTTTTTATGGTTGGTTGATAGTTAAATAAATAATGTAATTATTGCATTATATTTTTTGAAAAAGAAAAAAATTCAATGACAAAAATCATTTTATGTATTTTAAATTATAAAAATAGTTTTATTTTTAAAGACACAATTGAGATTTTCACAATTAACTTAAGAGTTAGCAACTTGAAACGTCTTTTTGGTTTACCCAAAAAGTCATGTTTTGTCCTTAAGTTTGTAAAACCTCAACCACAGTCTTTTATAGATAAATAAGGTTCATGTTTGATCCTTTAAGATAACGACTGTTACCTCCTCTCCGTTAACTCTCTCACATGCCTTCCACGTGAGGGCATTAAGGTCATTTCCACTTCTTTTCTTTTCTTTTTCTGTACTCTCTTTCTTCTTTCTTAACTCTATATGACATATACCGGTTTCAATCACAACCCCAAAACACTTTATATCTATCCTACATCTATACAATTACATCTCTGGTAATATTTTTTACATATCTACATCTATATATACACATATCTACATATCACCAAAATCAAATACACACACACACACACATATATATATATATATATAGAGAGAGAGAGAGTTCTAATCAAATGAAAACACCCATAAAGTAAGACTAACGTGTGAACATTCAAAAACTCCATTTTAATGCATTATGCATCCATCTAATGAATATGCATCCAAGATGGATGAAAACAACAAAAAGTGTGAACTTTTCAATTTTGACAGCTCAATGTGTTGTTAAACACTTAAATAATGATAATTAGTTATACAATATGTTGGTTTTATGGACTTATAATGTACTAAAATGAAGTTTTAAGTGTTTTCAAGCTGTTTTCACTCGAAAGCCATATATATATATATATACATACATATATGTACACCCGCCTCTAGTTGACTTTGTTCAAGCTTGTAAGACATGGGTGGAGAAGATGTGGTGGTGGTTTGGCTAGATAATGTGATGGTTGTATTAAGAATTTTTTTATACAAGGTATAGACATAAAAATTGATATAGATTTGATGTAAATATAGATATAGGTATAGATTTTTGTGTTTTGTTATACAAGGTAGAAGAAGAATGGAAAAATAAATATTAAGTTTGGTCCTTTAGCAATAAAAATGACCTTAATGCCCTAACGTGGAAGGCACGCGAGGGAGTTAATGAAGGGGAGATAACGGTTATTATATTAAAGAACTAAACATGAACCTTATCCACCTAGAAAGGACTGTGGTTGAGGTTTCGCAAACTTAAGGACGAAATCTGACTTTTTGGGTAAACCACAGGGACGTTTCGCGTCGATAACTCTAAATTTAAAAAGTATCAGTTATAATATACTAAATGAGTTAATTACATAAATGGAAAATTTGACTAAATTAAATATGCATTAATTAAGATATAAACTATATGGGTATATATTAGGTATTTCACATAATAATTTAACAATCTTGGATAATTTTTATAAGAAAGTATAGATAATGTAACTACTATATTATAAATATTTTTGTTAACTTAAGTTATTTGTAAAAAGTTTAATGTCTATATTTGCATTTATTTGAAGAAAAAAGTTTGTTTTTAAATTTTAATGTTAAATTAATGATGTATTTATGTTTATTTGAAAATAAAAATTAATTTTGATATTTTATAAAAGAAAAAGATTGTCTTCTCATAAATTTTGAAAGTAAAGGATGTAAAATTATTATTTATTTAATAACCAATAGTTGTTGTATTCAGCAATTATTAGTACCTGAAATCTATCAAAAACATGAGCCGCCCGCACGCACCAAATGCCCATGACTTGTATGTAAAAGGAAAGGATTAAGCAAGACAAATGAGAGTTGATTTTGGATGGGGTGTGCTAAGAATCAAGCAGGCTTCTTGTAGGTGATCGCATCTCGGAAATCTTGAATGGCACTCCTAATCATTCCATCGACATTGCTACTGACAAACAAATGAGTAGCATCCAGAATATGTATAATAAACTTGTGATTGGAGCAGGGATGCATTGTAGTTTATGATAAATTGAGCCATTGGTATATCGCTGTGACAAGAATTTTTTGTTACGAAAAATCAAACAAACCATTCGGAAGGATGAGCGAGATTTTACCATGAAATAAAAAGTCCTTTAGCAGCATGTACTATCAACTGCTGCTGCTGCTGCTGCTGCTGCTGCTACAACATATATCATCATATCATTAATAACTATATTCAAATTTCAAACCCTAAACTAATAATAATAATAATAAGGAAAATGTTATATACTGTTAACATTACGGTGCTGCACTCACATTAATTTTCACACATGATAAAAAGGGGGGGGGGG
>JAOEHQ010022259.1:0-14337 GCA_025447715.1 Asclepias incarnata
CAGACCTGACCTGAAAAAAATTAGGTTGATGGATTGACGGTTGGCAGGTTGAAATTACTCAACCCAAACCTGGTTTTATCATGAGGGTTTCAAGTCGGATTTTAAGTTGGATCAAATATTAACAACCCTATAACCTTGATAATGTTGAAAAAAATTTACATGCAACTTATGACAAAAATGATATCCTTCGTTTCATACACGTAAATTCTTAACTCAATAGGTAGTCTTATGTGATGTATCATGTTATTTGGACCATAGAATATTTCTTCATCTAGATTTTGTTGCATAACTGATAAAATGTTTTCTTTTCTAATTCTAGATTTTCTTCCATATCTTTTGTTGAATTTAATTGTTTGTTCCATTTTATTTTTAGTTTAATAATGATGAACTAACTCCAATACACCTTTCATGAATTGTATGTACATAGTTATTCGTTTAACCTGGTCAACGACCGGGTATTAAGCTAGTTTACGTTTGTTGCTCATATATCTTCAATAGGATTTACGCTAATCTTCTTGTTAACTTTCTAATCGATTAAAGACAATAAACAAAAATCATTTATTTATTTTATAAAGTATATATAAAATTTAGCATATGAGGGGTTTCATATCCAAGCTTAGATGTGTGACAGCACCATATTCACGTTTACTTATATATGTATATCTATAATAATATATAAAACATTTAATATATTTATATAAATGTGTGACAACCCCATACTCACGTTTACCGTATCATCATTAGATTTTCATTTTTTTTTTGTTTTTTGAAATGAGCTTTTATTAAAAAAAAGTTAAAAACAATAAAGAAAACAAGGTAAAAATAAATGTACCAAGAAGCTTATTACACTTCTTACATTAAAAACACTTCTTCTAGGATTCTCACCCTATATATATACAAGGTCTTTTACTCGCGCATTCAACAACAAAATCATAAATGTACAAAATATTCCTTACGATCCATAGTTTGTAGGGTCTCAAACATGAGTATAGTTGTATCAAAGTATCCCACATTATGATACAAATTCATCATAAAAGTTAAAACTAACACATAAATTAAAAGGAAACAATGACCAAATTAAAAAAAAAAAACTATTATCACCTAAACAATAAGTACATGAAAAATTAGATATATTAATGTGAAAAAAATAAATCCGCCATAATAATATGATACGAGTATATTAATGTGAACCAAAAAAAATTATCCACCCTAATAAATATTTTTGGTACACGCAATAAATTATTATCATATATTAATGTTTATTATGCATTTATGTGGTATAGTTTTTTGGATTTTCACATTAATAAGTATACTAAAATTTGATATATTAATGTGAACAAAAATATATTATATATTAATAATCAAATAAACTATTATCACAAATTTAGAGGATTTTCAAATCTGAACTATAAAAAAAATAAATTATGAATATAAAAAATAAAATTAGATGAGGCTTGGAGAGGCATGATTGCCATGGATTAGGCATGGAGAGGCATGAAATGATATGGCAGAATATTATTGATGGATGGCTTGGCATGAGAGGCATGATTGCTATTGTACTAAAGAATTAGTGATTTCCGTTCATGATCTTTAAAGAATTTATTATAGTGATTTCATAATAAAAACATTGTGTCTATTATTGATTCATCATAATAAAAACTAGCGAACCATTGATTAATAATATAATTAATCATTACTAACATGCATTTCAGTGTTAACTAAGATGCATTTTAATAGTTACTATTAAAATGCATCTTAGTTAACACTAAAATGCACTGTCGATTGGAAAAAAGAGGTATTTTTTCCAACCGACACTGCATTTTAGTAATATTTAAGCTGCATTTTAGTGCATTTTAACACACTTCGCACGTTTCGCACTTTAAGAGACTTCCTACAGGAACCCACATATACATATATATATATATATGTATATATGAAGACCATTAAGCCAAATGTCATTTGTTTGTTATCGGCTGTTATTGCTAGAGGCACAAAGGACAAATCGTTCAAGCTAAACTAATATGTTTATCTCTGGTCTAGAAAATATGATAACTCAGGTCACTTGTTCGCTACATCTGCATATGTTAAGGGGCCAAAGTATCGTGGCCGTATCATTATTATTGAACATAAATCTACCACACTTGTCTCTATCACAACATGAGCTATGAATTAAGCATAACTATGGTTTTGCTTGAAGAAGAATCGACGAGTATGGAGCAACATTATATGTATCCCCAATGCCAACGACACCCTCCGGGACAATATCATATGGAGACTCTAGATTAGTGTCCACCTATATCAACAACAAATGAGAACAAGAGACTTCAAATGATATTCAATCAACGAACAAACGAACACACACACACACACACACACTTTCTCTTACCATGCACCATGTTAGTTGCTTAGAATGTGACTTTGTGTGTACATATACCACATACACCCATGTGTGTTTTAGTGTGTACATGGTGTCTATAACTCAAGAGTGACATTAGCTGTGCCTTTCAGGTATAAAGGTGTATAGTGTACTACTAAATTATTTTTATTTTTGCATACTTTTTATAGTTGAAATAGAGTTGTAACTTTTTAAACGACAAAATCCAAATATATACATCAATATTACTTTATAGAAATGTCCTGGCATGAATAGGTTTTGTCTGTCTTTCTCGATATTCTTTAATAGTTTCGGTGACTCTCGATGGTTTCTGGCAGTTACCAGCATTCGCCGGTGGTGGTGGTATGAGAGAAGGGGAGAGATGTGATGTGTCACATTCTTATCTAAGCAGCAATTAACTAAAATAAGAACACTAACCACTCGGAACCAACGTCGTGTCTGAGGTGGAGAAGGTATTGGAACTTTAACAAAATAATCGTGTGCATTGAACGCCAAGTAAATATCCCCTTCATCGCCATCATGAAGCCTGTGATACAAGTTATTAGTAAATACCACTTCCATTGCAGAAATTATGATATTTTTTTACATTTTTTAGTTGGTGAAAGAAACATATAACATATTGAACAAGGAAGGAAACATTCAATTCAGGTAACACATGTAAATTGAAACTGATTGAATCTTTGACCCTAGCCATGACAAACTTGTATCCCTGGTACACAAAAGGAAAACTTTACATTGACTTGATGGCAAATTTGACTGAAAGTAACCAGAAACTAGGGGCGAGTATGGGTCGGTTTTGGCCCAAACCAAAAACTGAACCGAAACATTCGATTTTTGAAAACCAGAAACAGTTGGATTTGGTTTCGTCGGTTTGGTTTTTTATGTGAAACCGAAAACCGAACAAATTAAACCAACCGGTTCGTTTTTTTGGTTTTTTCGGTTCGGTGTTGTTCGTTTGGGTCGGTTTTTGGATTGTCGGTTCAGATTTTGCTCACCCCACCAGAAACACATGTCTAGCCATGGAATACTAAAGCAAATTAAACCCTTCACACACAAACGCCAACCTACAAACCTACTGAACTCTAGATCCACAAAATATTGGCGAAATATCCCTAGGTAGACATGAAAAATGGCTGGAAGCAGATGTTAGAATTCATGATTATATATCAGTTTTAAAATGCAAAAATATCCTCATACATGCAACACCGCAGGTCTAGCAAAATATAAGACAATTTACTGCAAGAAAACAAATCAAGGCTACATATACTTTCAGTGTTATAACACTTACGTGAACGCAATAAATTTACTTTCATAGTTATCCCAATTATCTTCGTGCCATGTTATCTCATTCTGCAATTCGAACAAGTGGTTGATTAGCTTTGAGCAGAATAAACAGCTAACGACATGATGCTTAATGACATACATCAAACAGTTTCTAGATATCAAATGAAGTTGCAAAAATTTTCTATTGTCTCATTAACTTCAAGTTTGCTGTGTTCCCAAAATTTTAAAGCTGAAATTACATAGTTACCCCCAAGTCAAATTTATAAGCCTTTTTTATGTTGTCTCCCCAAGACTGAGTTTTCACTTGAAAATGAAAGTTAGACTCCAAACACTATTAATTTTATAACAAATAAAATTACACTTGAACCAGACAGCTAAGAATTTCTGCTCATAATCAACTAGAATCAATGTTTCTTATGACTGGAAGAGTAGAAGTGCCATGATGGGCCGGTAGGGTAACAGGTTTGTATTGAAACGGGTCACCTTTTGAATATGTATAAGCGGGCCAGTTGGGTCGATAGACTAGCTAACACTTTTTGTCCGCATTTTTTGAAATGTTACAGAAAACTAACAGCATGAGAAGCAGAAATAGGAAATTTACCTTGCCGATGAAATATTCTTGTCTAAATACTTTATGACTTTGGCGAAACTTGATCACCTCAGAAAAGAATCTGAAGCACCCATTCTTCCGTGAATCCAACTGATGGGCCAAAGTCAAAGGTTCAACAAGTAAAGATCATGGTATCATTGATCGAGTATGAAATATAGAGAACGAAAGTATGTACTTGTCCCCATTGAAAATGGTTTAAAGCAGTATCATGTCCATAGCTATTATTATTTCCATTGCGAGTATGACCATACTCATCTCCCATAAGCATCATTGGTACACCCTACGTCAAAAGATACACCAAGCAACAAAATATGGAATAAATAATGATAATAATACTTTTTATATAAATTCAACATTCAAAGTCAGAGGACAATTAAAAGATATAATAAGCACTAGTGCAGCTAATATCTAATTAAGAAACCTAAGTGGAACTCTACCGCAGAAAAGACTTTTATGTGACTAATTGAAATGAGGGGTGTCCGAAGAAACTACCTGAGATATCATCAATGCCAGATGAAAATTCTTCATCTGCCGGAAACGAAGGGCTTTGATATTCACATCAGATGTTTCTCCTGTCAAGCATATATACAAAATAAAGATAACTCCATGCATACACTTAACCCTTAGAGCCTTAGAGGTGGCAAAGGGTAGGGCAATCGATAATTTTGATGCATGTTCTATTCATTTACAGACTACCTAATAATAACACCGATAGTCTCAAGTGAGACTTGAAAGCACAACCTCTAGGTTGATGAGCCATCTCAATATCGGTGGTCAAATATGATCAGAAAATCATATAATACCAGCAATAATCTGAATTATTTACATGTAGGAGATTCTATCCCTTAGGAGTACACCTTGGGTAAGTTTCATCTCATTTGACCTGATGGACTCATTTGACCCGTTTCCTTTATGGCTACTTTTAAATGTAATTTATATGTTTGTTCCGTTAAGAGATGCAACATGATCTGAATTCACCCATTCATTAGAAAATGGATTGAAATCGCATCTCTTAAACCTATCAGTTGCATATACTTTGAGATCAGACCTCAACTTGCTGCTAATTAAACTAACAGAAAAGTGATTCTTCCGAGGAAAGTCATTATGAGAATTACCTTCATACCCACAATTCCAGCTGAGGTTATCATTGCTTCCATCATTGCCACCTTCTCCATTAGCATCATTATGCTAAAAACAAGATAAAAATGGTACATATTAAGTACATAGCACGGAAACCAGAAAGGTGTGTAATTTGATGGTACCTTGTGATTATATGATACAAGGTCATAAAGAGTAAATCCATCATGTGCTATAACAAAATTGACCCCATGGTATGGCTTCCGTTGGTTTACCTAGAAGAAAAGTAGAGAATCTTTAGTTTGAAAGAGGTGTTTGATAATTAAAAATGATTAAGATACCCCTCAACGATGGCATAGTAGAGGAATCTTATGGACCATGATCAAAAGTTACATTGTTTAAACAATTACTTATGGCACAAAGAGAAAGGTTGCATTTACTTTGGAACATTTCATATTTGATTCATACCGGTATTGAATAAGAGAGTTTGAAGGCCAAAGCAGGCTCCTAATGATGTACTTACTTTGTATAAATCAGCAGAACCAGCAACTCGAGTTGCGAAACCTCCCTTCATACCAGTATCACCCTATACTTTGACCAAATACAATAAAACAATTTGTCAAATGCATAAACACCAAAATGCCCCCAGTCTTAAGTAAAAATAAGTACAAAGTTTTGGTCGGTTAATGTGTCACTTACCTTCATAAATCTTCTCATGTCATCACGATAAATCCCATTCCATTCGGCCCACCTGCCAAGTTAAAGCTAGAAATCAGTAACAATATTATAGTGATCAACTCCTCGAAGGCACGAACTATAGTACTTAGAATTTCGTTGACAATTAATAAACAAAAATGACAAATTTTTTTGATGAAAATGTAGACTAAAAGAACATCACTCCTATCCTTCTGTCTAAAGGCGCTTATTATTGCAAACTGCTATTTTCTGTTTCACACTTCGAAACATATATATTTGTTCTCAACAACAACAACAATATAAAATCAAGAGTTTCATGGTTAGAAATTACAAAATTCAAATATTTAGTATAATCAACTCTAATTACCTGTCCCAGTTTGGGAACTTCCCGACAAGATATAAGCCTCCACAATCCCATGGTTCAGAAATGATTTTACATCTGGATAGTGTACTATCTTTTGCTATGGCCTGCTCCAATTTGATGAAATACAAGTAGGTAGAAACAAATATGAACAACATAAGAATAAGAAATTAATAAAATCAAAACTACTGTCTTTATTTCCAAAAATGAAGAGTCTAACTTACCCTTATAAGTGGAGGAGCGTCAAGTGGAGAACCATCAGTTCCTCGACAGAGAACACTTGCAAGATCAAAGCGGAATCCATCCACATGATACTCGGTCACCCTTCATTTAGTTAACAAAAAAGAACTTTACATAAAATACCACAATCATAACACTAATTTGCATCAATAAGCACTATACTGCCTGCCTAAATTTATAAAAATGAGTCTATATAGTAAACAAGAAACAGCAACTATAATTTGAAATAGCAGAAATACTACCAATGCCTTAGGCTGTCAAGTATAAGCTCCATGACAATAGGGTGGTTACAGTTCAGTGTGTTACCTGCTCATCAACAAGAATGTACATCAACGGTTTTGGAATTGTAGTTTCAAAACTAATTTAAAAAGTTATATAAGAGATTGTAAATTTGTCAATTATTACAGTAGACATTTTTTGTCCAACAAATAGAAGTAGTATGCAATTGACACTCAAATATTAAATTTTGATTACACTCATGGTTCATCATGTAAGCATTATGAATTTGCTGAATTAATGTGACCCAAAGTGATGATTTCATTTTTTTTATCAACAAAACACGTACGTCTTGACAATTTTGTCATTAGACCAACCAAAATGTAGCAGCAAGTAATACAAAAGAAAGCAGAACATGAACTCAAGACTGATGTGAAGGGGGATCATAAAATTACCACAGCCTGAGAAGTTCATTAATTGGCCATTACCATCCACCATGTAATATACCTATATATAAACAAACACACAAGATTAATACCACATAACTGTTGCTTTAAATTATGACAATACATACATGAAAATGTATATCATTATAGCTTTGTTGATAAGCTTTATTTCTTTGCTTCTTTTTTAAGTTAATACCTTGTTGTCTATGCCTCGGAATGATGTGGTATATGGATGCTTATCATCAGCTTCATTAGTATGGTTGTAAACAACATCCAAGATAACCTGTAGGGTTTAATGTTTCCCATATTTATTTTAACAGAAATCCTTAAAGATTGTTAGAGACCTGAATAACTACATTATCAAGGTTAGATAAACAGAAAGTGAATACCTCGATTCCGGCAAGGTGCAAAGCTTTAACCATCTCTTTGAACTCCCGAGAAGCACCAATTGGTCCTCCACCAGCACTGGCATAACGGGTCATTGGGGCAAAGAAATTTATTGTTGAATAGCCCCATGTGTTTATCTTCATGGTTAGAATTTAAAAATATCAGGTATAAAATTCAAATAACAAGATACAATGATCAAGAAAATGAAGTGACTGGAGAGTGGAGAGAACTTTGGGAAGTTACCATGTGATCTCTAGGATTTGGGCGTCTCTGGAATTCAAACTCATCAAACTCAAAGACCGGAAGCAATTCCACTGCATTGATGCCAAGTTCCAAAAGATGTGGTATCTTGACATCAAGAAAATTATCAGCAACATGAAGCAGAAAACATCGGATTAACGAGGTTTGAAAAATGGCCGAGGCATGAAATAGATTCGGTAACAGGTAGTTCTTTTATGCATAAAGATGGGTCGGGTTAGGTTTGACCTGCAACTCTTTTTGTCAATATTTTTTTTAAAAAAGTTTGTTATAAACAATTAGTGGGTTAAGCATGATTATTCATATCATATAATTTTAATAATGAACTGATCTTTATATTAAAATGATTAGGAAGTTGTATGCATTAAAAATACACTTCGGGTGACTTGTTACCTGTTTAACCTATTTTCTTTTAAGCTGCTATTTTTTTTATTTTACCCATTTAATCTGTTAGAGATAAAACATAACTTGAAACTGAATCAATCCAGTCATTAGGAGTTTCCTTCACTATTCTGAACCATTACCTTCTCAATTACACCAAGGTAGCTACCCCGGATATTTTCTTCCAATCCACTAGATTTATCAGCTGTAAATGCCCGGACATTCATTTCATATACTACAAGATCCTTCTGCAATATCAGCAAAAACTCCATTAACATTAAAAGAAAAACTTATCATAACAAAAATACAGATATTAATCAAGGTAAACAGATATGACAAATGTGTTTTTTCCTTCTATTCTTTACCTCAGGTATGTTTGGCAGGGAATAATTGTCTCCCCAATCAAATGGCAAGCTACTAAAATCATAAGTTCCATAGAATTTAGAGAATTTATCTGTTGTATCCCCAAAAATCCGCCGACCTTCTACTAGTTTTGTGTAAGGGTCTATAAGAACAGCACTGTTGTCAAAACGATGCCCTTCATTATAATCTTGAGGACCATCTATCCGGTAACCATAAATGACATTGCTTTGAGGCAGTTCCTACAATTAGTAACTCCTCTGTGTTAAGCATTCAATATAAAAGATACAAATAGAACTTTGTATCAAAATGTAATAAAATTATAGAATTACCGGAACACATATGTGCCATATATCCCCTGTTTTGTTTGAATGTGGGTCCAATTTCAGCTCAATCATCCCATCATTTGGAGATGCATCATTATCCCTAAGAAAATATTCATGTTGAATTAAGGAACAAAGAGAAGTTAAATAACATGGTACGTAATGGTATCTTATAGCAAAAACTTCTACTACAGGAGGATATAAAAGGAAAGCTTTTTTTTTGCAAGGCTATAAATGGGAAGGTATTTCCGGTTCAGCTATGTCAAAATGGTACTAAATAAACGAAATAGAATATAACTTACGAAATAAGTTAAGTTACACTCTCACCTATCTGGAAGTGATAAACAAAGAGTAACCGAGGTTGCATGTTGAGAAAAAAGAGCAAAGTTGATTCCTTTTTCGGTTTCTGATACTCCAAGAGGATTTGGTAGGCCAGGAATGCTTTTCAATGATGAGCCGGTTTCTGACATTACTGCAACTTCATCCTAATATATTTCAAAAACGAAACACTTGAATCACCAAATGATTCATTTATTCACTAGCAGCATTTCTTAAGGCATTATTGAGGATAAGACGCCGTTAAGAAAAACCTTAATGGAACATAGGAAAGGAGCAGAAAAAGTATTTTCACAGAGGATTTAACTTTGAAAGATGATTCGAGTTAAGGAAGGATTTCCTTGTCAAAATATTCACAAGTAAATGAATATACCATTTTGAAAAAGCTTTCAGAACAAAATGAAAAACACACAATTTTATAACATAGTACTATACATGAAAAACCAAAGGACACATACCTCAATTACAATCTCGTCTGTACGTTGACTGTGTACATAAGCAGATTTATCCTGAATTTGTTCTGATCCTCTAACCTGAGCAAAAAACACGGCCGTGTGGTTGCTTGTAATTAGACAAATTATATGTACAAATAAACTATCCTCTTTATCGATGAAGGGCGATTGAAAAGAAGGAATACCTTACCGAAAAATCCACTCACAGAACGTTTACCTGATGCAGTTCTACTCCAAATTACTCTGTTTGGATAAAGAAAAATAAACAAATAAATCAGAATGGCTTCAGCTCTTTAACCCACAGACCGTCCTCAGTAAAAATGACGATTAAATGGACCAGTGGAAGTAATGTTAATAATCGATGTAATGGGTCGACAAAGAGTTAAAAAGCTTGAACTATCAGTAGTTTAGTTTTAGAGCGGACGCAATGGGCATCACACATCTCGTGGCCGACTCGTGAAGCTCCAAACCAAGAGCCCACACCATTGTGTGGGACTCGTGGTTGGGTGGCTCGTGACGTGAACAAAAGACGAGGACTAATGATGGTTGGGGGGTGAAAAAAACCCATTTGCTAATGCTCGTATATATCTTTCCATATAAACAATCAAAAACATAAACTAAAATTACATTCTCCTCAAACAATATACATATGTATCAGAAATAATGAGTAGTAAAAAATAATAATAAAAATGGAAAAGTAGGAGGTACCCGATGGAGCGAAATGCAGAAGGATTGACATTATTACTGAATTTGAGAAATGAATTCGTAGTTGTAGTTGTTGTGTTGAGAATCATACTTTTATTATGAAGGAATGGAATTGAAGCAGTGATTGAAGTTAAGCATCTATCTATATCTATATATCTATCTATGTATCTATCTATATATCTATCTATGTATCTATGTCTGTATATATGTGTGTTTGAATGGAGGGGGATTTGATTGAGATTGAAGGATGGAGTGAGAGAGTGAGTGATCCAAGAAGAGGAAGAAGAAGAGTAACGACAACGGCATAGAACCCGCGGGAGTTGTTGTACGTCTCTACTCTGACACGTGACGCCTTCCCCCACACTCTCACGTGTTCTATCTCCTCCTTGGCTCCTTTCATCTCTCACCATTAACTTTTTTTTTAAGCATAAATTACACTTTTGGTCCTGTTGTTGTCACGAAATTACTGGTTTCATCTCTAGATTTTATAAATTATATATTTAGTCCAAAAATGTTTGCCCCATCAACGATTTTGGTCCAAAATCACTAACGGCTGTTAAATTTGAGGGCACATGATTTACACATGATGGATATATTAGTCTTTTCTTTACCACATGGACCAAAAATGTAAATAATAAAGTTTTTTTTAAAAGTAATACATATATATTTTCTATTCATCATCATCATCATCATCATCATCATCTCAATCTATATCTATAGTCATATTTCCATATTTATATTTCCCTATCATCAACCACCAACAAAACTATCAAAAACATCTATCATAAACACATTTGAAAACAAGAAACTAAATACACACCAACAAAACTACATCTAGCAAAAACATCTATCAAAACTTTCTACACATATAAAACTTATGTTTTTCAAAAACTTGCAACATAAATCTCCACATAATCTCAAACACAACCTTGGTGGCGCCGGATCTTGAAATCTCCACATAATCTCAAACCTATAGTGAAGGGGTTGCTTCTTTGTTTCCAAACGCCCAACATAATAATAAATGAGCTCTAATTTTTTTTTTGTTTTCTTTATGATGTGAGTCCTCACAACACCAAACAATAAGGAAAATAATAAAAAGAAGGTGAGTTGTTGTGCGTGTGCCACTCTTATTCCAGCGCAAGCAAGAAAAACATATAAATAGGCGTTGTATGTATGATATGTGCACAGATTATATAAAACAAAAATATAAGTTAATGATTAAGATTAAAAGATAAAAAGGGAAAAAAAAATAGGTATGAAAAGTTTAGAGTTAATTACACTTTTAATCCCTCTGGTAAGGTAAAGACTAATCTACCCATCATGTGCAAGTCACATGAAATCAAATTTAATGGTCGTTAGTGATTTGAACCAAAATCATTGACGGGGCAAACATTTTTGGACCAAAAGTGTAATTTATGAAACATATGGATGAAACCAGTAATTTTGTGACCATGACAGGGACCAAAAGTGTAATTTACTCTTATATATATTATATATATATATACTATTATATAAAGCATTTTACCCCTCTACCATTTCTCAAAAGATGATTTGATATATCTAAAATGTCATTCACCTTTATTCACTATTTTAAACATCTCCACTTGATATACCTATAATACCCTTAATGAAATTTAACATCTACCCTTAACTCTTAAAATAACTACACTATCCCTTTTACATCAATAATATTTACATCAATAACGTATATTACCCGCCTCCGCCACCACCACCACCCGTCGCCGCCACCACCACACCGCCGCTACCACCATTTCTGCCGCATCACGTGCGCATCCATCTAGTGTGTGTGTATATATATATATATATATATATATATATTATAGCAGTATAAATAATAGGGTAATGATATGTACTACAGATCTCCCCTTACACCATTATCACCATGTAATGAAAAAGAAAAAAAATTAAAGGAATGTGAGAGCAGCCTATATATATATATATATATATGGATTTGCTAACTAGTGCCCCTAAGGCACTAGTTCCCCTAAGGCACTAGTTAAGGTGCATTTAATGAACTCCAAATTACCTAAAATATAAAGATATGCATTTATGATTTGTATGAAAATGGTAACTGCTAAGTTGATTTAATAAGTATTAAATATATTTTTTGATTATTTAGGTAATTTGAAGTTCATTAAATGCACCTTAACTAGTGCCCCTGGGGCACTAGGCACTAGTTAGCAAATCCCATATATATATTATATAGCAGTATGAATAATAGGGTAATGATCTGTACTACAGATCTCCCCTTATACCATTATCACCATGTAATGAAAAAGAAAAAAAATTAAAGGAATGTGAGAGCAGCCGTGCGCAAGATAGCTGTTGTGCGTATGCTTGGCCCATAAATAACTTTTATATATTCTTTTTATTTAATTTTTACGGTCTTACATGATTTTTTAATAGCAATTGATAAGATTGATTTAAAAAACATGTTTTTATATTGTTTTTAAAGTTAAGAATTAAGAAATAGTTATAAAATTTAAGTTGATAGTTAATTTTTTATAACTTATAATTTATAAAGATACAAATTTGTAATTTATCGGAAGATTATTTTATTTCTAAAAGGATACATGTTTCATGTTATTTTCTATACTATTAACACTCAACTTTTAAAAATATAGACTTCCAAAAATTTTTGCCCAACAGCTTCAAAAGATAGCAGAAGCATTCATTTAAAACATAACCAATACATAACGGTTTGATTATTAAATAAAACTTTCGGTGTTATAAGCTCATATCACAACCATAGTAAAGGAAATCCATACAATTGTCCCAGTGTGTCCAACATAAACAATAATAAGTCATAATAATTGGTCTTGATCAATAAAGCTTCAAGCAAGTAATTAAATGTATTCATAGTAGCATCTACCCTGCTTCATACGTCACATATATTTGCTTATTTTTGCCTAACCTAAAGGCACAACATTTTTAAAAAAAATAAGTGTTAGCTAAAACATTTATCAAAACGTTCACATTACATATAATACCACATACATTCACTTTAACACGTTAGGATTCATCATTATCCTAATTTGAGCCTATCACAATTTCTCTTTTCACATATCACGTTTATTGCCCCACACATAGGCTAAGTGACTTACTTCATTTATCACATAGGGATGCGGCCATGCGGGAGTTGTGTGTAGGTGGTCATAAGACCTGACAAGGACCCTCACACCCGACATAATGGGTAAACCTTTTGGTGGTCCATCAGCGTTGTTAAGGAAAGGCATAACCAATCCAAGAGCATACCATTTAAGGCCTTTGTGCCTTTAGTGGTTAGTTACTCCACCCGGAAATACTCAAAAACGTACTAACGTCATAAGGGGGTAATCATGAATCCCGCCCAAGTGACCACATAACACACCAAACCCAAGGGGCTAGCATGGGTTAAGCTTAACATTTCACATGTAATTATACTCGAGTATTAACACTTTATATTATGCTTAGGTGTTCTTATACCTAAATAATTATTACACTTTATCACATTTTAACGTTAGGGCCCTTTAACGTGCACGCATGGCCGGCTTTGGTAATGGGACAAAGTGGTCGACCGGCCGAGGCCCGATTTTTGAAGGGGCCCGATTTTATTTTATTTTATTAATGTTATGTATATATAAAAAATAATATATATAATCAATTAAGCTCATTACAATTTACAAATTATAACAATCATCCAAAGTATAATTTAGCCGACATAAAAAACCCACTTATATACCTTTTATGGATTAATTATTTATTGTTATGTATGTTATCGTTTGATTTTATATATATACATATGTTTCT
>JAOEHQ010022270.1:0-14335 GCA_025447715.1 Asclepias incarnata
AAATTGATGCACGAAGATTCATAAAACACGAGTATACATAATGATGCACAAAGATTTTCATGATGCACAATGATTTTCAGTTAAGAAAATAGGATTGTTTTATTTGTTTTACTTTAATACTTGCTTTATTTTAACCAGAACCTAAATATATATATATATATATCTATAAAATATAACATAAACATTAAATAATAAGTTAAAAAAAGTAATGTTTAAAAAATTTAAAATTTAAGATACTATGTAAATGCTTTATAAAGTAGCATAGATACGTGAATTTTCATTCAAGGTTGAACACATTGAATTATAAGGCTTTGTAAGGGTGAGAGGTTATAAATTTCTTATATTAAATTGACTTACCCAAAAAGGGATTCAATAGGTGATGGAATTATTATTATAAGGGTTAATAGATAATAGATATTGATATTTGATATTTATGTCATAAGATAGAACTGATATTTTGAAATTCAAGTCTGAGCAAGCACCGATTTTTACCATTAATTCGCTGTCATGTTTACGGGCGGGCGGTTGATGGGTTTTCCCCGAATTGTGGGACTAACATGTCTGGGCTCCGTCCAACTGGGTTGGGCCAGCTAGCGGTAATCTTTAGCCATCAGATTACCCCGGACAGAGGTCGGGCTATAAATTATTTAGTTTTTTTTTTTTTTAGTTGACCGTTCAAAAAAAATAATATTAATTAACTACCATTGATTCCCGTTAAATTCTGTAAGATTATAATTAAACATCATTTAATTATGTAATATTAATTAACTACCATTAAAATTATGTAATGTATACTATCTTATAAAGTATTTGAATAATGTCTTAAATTTTGAAATTTTTTCAACATTACCATTTTTAACTTATTATTTAATGTTTATGTTATATATTATTATTATATATATATACTAAATGATGCCCGCGTGATGCGGCGGCTATGATGGTAGCGGGGGCGGTGTGATGGTGACGTGACTGGGGCGGTGGTGTTTACTGGTGGTGGTGGCACGACCAGAGTTCAAGGCACCTAGCGAATCACATAAGTTACTAATTCAAAATTTTAATACAACTAATGATTATGATTATACACTTGTTGACATCATAACAATCACATATGTACATCCTTGTTTTACAATAGACAAACAAACCGAATATATCAATCACATATATATTGAATGTGTCTCAATTCTTCCCTAAAAAAACACTTTTTTTTTAGTAATCCTTCTTCGAGTAATCCTTCCGGGGGTTTAATGATATCTCAATTATCCCCTAAGAAAACTTTGGTCAACAAATTTACCCAAACCACAAATAACCCAGTTTGACACAAAATCTAAACCTCACATTTATCCATTTCTAGCTAGACTCATGAACCACATCAGCCATTTAAAATAAGACCTAAGATGGAAATGAAAACCATATCAAACGAAACATTTAAGCAGTTTCACAAAAATACATACCAAAATATCTATCAAAAATCTTTACCAAAATATTGAAAGCTATCATTTTTATACAAATCATTACCAAAAATACTTAAATTACCTATTCAAAGCATTAACAAAAATACTCATAGCAAGCATTTACACAAAATAAATCTTACATCATCGGAAAGTTTCATGTTCTTGGTGTTGATACGAATAACCTCAGCACATCCAACTTCATCAGGCACGCCAATGTCTGTTTCCCTATCAAACCTGCCAAAACGTTTCCGAGTAAACGAACTCCAACTTCAGCCAGAGATAAATTATTATAACTTGCATAAACTTGAATACACTTTTAAATAAATCGAATTAGAAAGCTTGCATCAACTTAAAGATTTTAAACAAAGATAAAAACCTTGAAATAAAAACAACCCATTATATATTATTCATCAAATTACAGCAGAAATTAAGATGAACCACTATTGATGACCTTAAAAGGGATTCATCCGATCCTTGATTACTTAAAAACCTTGATTACTTATTATCAACGTAGACTATACATCCAATCCTAAGCAATAAAATGAACGACTATTGATGACCTTGAAAGGGATTCATGCCTATAACTTCAAAAAATTTGCAACATTGAAGGAAGCAAATACCGTTAAGCTTCTATTTGGCCTATTCCAACAATTGTCTCCATTTGTAGAAAGCACGACTCTGTATCACTCATCAAATTTGTCCCAGTGCCTATAAGAGCAATCTCAAAAAAGGCTTAATAAGTTATAATCAAATGGTTCAATTACAACTGGTCTACTCCTAATGGAAAGATCATACATATTGGGTTTGCTTGAAAATTACTAGGAAAGGTATTATTGCAAGTATAAGCATAGAAAGCTTCACCATCTTCGTTTTAATGTTGTTGAATTTTAGTTTATCTATTAGAAGGATCATAAAAATAAAAAAACGCTGTGTACCAAATTTTGCAAAAATCATGCACATCATTATTGCTACTCTCTTTTAAACTCAACATCAACTGTAAGCCTTCTTTTATGTAACTGAGCATGGTTTTGAGTATCTTTGAACCTCTTCAAATGTTGATCTACCGGCAAAAAGATCAACTTTTTAACTAAGATAAAGATTAAATCTCAAATCTTATAGAACCAGAGTGGAAGATGTCTGTCCAATAAAAGAAATCAAATATTAAAATCTTGAGACACACAAAAATGAAGGAAGGTGACAATAACAGAGAGATGACAACATTATGCTAAACATGTATGATGTACCGTTAGCATGATCCACCCAAGCTTTTTCTCACCATACCAAAGTCATCACATACCATTAGGAATTACATTAGTATTAAGTATGTAATCACCTCAATCATCTGTTATTCTTTTCCTGTTTAATTCCAAAATGAATAATATTTCAAAAAATATTAACAAAACTCACTAAGACATATACACAAACACTTGGCCTGCACCACAAACCTGGAGCTCTTTAAACATACTTGAGCAACTTATCTTCCTAATATTGTCCTCTTAAATAATTTCAAGAAAAAAAATTCAAATAGTGATTGATTTAAATCCCACCTATGAACAATAAAATAAATACAATTAAAAATGAAACCCAATTCGCAACAACCATAATCACTGTTGATCTGTTGGCCATGATTCGGCATGGATGAACTTCCATCAGCACATCCTCTTCAATTGGTTACATTGGTATCCTCTTCAATTGGTTGATTAATGCTCGCTACGATTGAAAAATAGAACAAAATAGTAAGAACAAATGAATTGAAAAATAACTTAAAAAATAAATTAAAAAGACAAAGATTTACGACATTGGATTGGGGCGGTGGTGGTGATTCACAATGATGGTGTTGGTGATTGATGGCGGCGGCGGTGGTGATGATGGACGGTAGTGGCGGCGATGGATTGGGTTTTCCCTATCATTGATTGTAGATCCATGTAATATAAGTAATATATATACATATAATGAAAAGTTACTTTAGGAACCCCTAAAAGGTCAGGAATCTTTGGGAACCCTTTTAACCAAGGAACCCTTTTAACCAAGGGTATAATCGTAAAATTGTTTTTTTATTTTATTTTATAAAATTTAATAAATATAATATTTTTTAAATTTCCTTAATTTTAAAGGATCACATGTGATCCAATCTTGCCAGAAATCACATATGATCCAATCTCGCCGGAAATCACATATGATCCAATCTCGCCGGATATCACATATGATCCAATCTCGTCGGAAATCACATATGATCCAATCTCGCCAGAAATCACATATGATCGTCTACAATCTCGTTGAAAATCACATATGCATAAATTAATATAATTTTTAAAGTTGCATTTTTATTTACAGTTTACAAACTCGCCGGAAATCATATATGCTCAAATCTCGCCGGAAATCACATATGTTCATAAACAATCACATATGCGCATACTATAAACAATAATAAAAAAAAACATCATTACACTTGCATTATGTAAACAAAAAAAAAAAAAAAGGGATCTGTATTTTATTATGATTATCATACAACAATAAAAAAAAACAAAAAAGAAGATCTGTTCTTTACAATGAAACCCGTCGCCGGTAAAAGAAAAACCACCCCCCCCCCTGAAAAACCCCACTGCCGCCGGAAAAACGTATAAAATACACGCTTGAAACATCCCAAACATTGAAAACTCTGGCTGTCGCCGGAAATCATTAAAAAAAAATCCGATCTGTAATTTTTTACTCGATCCAGCGAAGGCGGCTGTGAGGAAATGCGGCGGCGGAGATCAGAAATCCGAAGGGCTGTGATGAGTAAACGAAACACGGCGGCGGCGGCTGTGAGGAAATGCGGCGGTGGAGATCAGAAATCCGACGGGCTGTGATGAGTAACCGAAACACGGCGGCGACGGTTATGTCTTCATCAGGCGGTGGTTATGAAACCCAATCCGGCGGCGGTAACATAAAAGAGAATCCCACGATGACGAGACTGAAACCGGCCGTCGCCGATGATGGTGGCTAGGTTTCCGACGGCGGCGATCGACGGCTGTAGGCCGGAATCCGGCGGCGGCGGCTGGAGAGACATTTAGGGTTATGTGTGTGTGTTTGTTGTTGTGTTGATGATTTGTGAAATGGAAATGTAAAATGGAAATATAAAATAGAAGTATTAAAAAGATATTTTTTAATGTTTAAATTGAAAATGTTAAATTTTTTAAATATAAAATGCCTAAAATATCCTTTTTAATAAATAAATATAAAAAAATACTTCCAATTATTTACAAAAATGCCACAACTAATTTGGACCAATGATCAAGAATTTGGATGGCTGAGATTAAATCAAAAGGGTTCCTAAAGGTTCCTGACCTTTTAGGGGTTCCTAAATTAACTTTTCACTATATATATATATGTATATGAACCCAGATTAAAAAAAAAAACCCTAGCAAACTGATATTTGAGCATGTCCCCCAGCAAATTGAAGCCAACAAACTGGTTAGCACATTGAAGCTACAACCCCAAGAAACTGGAAATCGATGTGCATATCGACAAACAAACTGTCATTGGAGATGACCTAAGATTGATGACAGAGCTTAAAGAGTTTGACATAACGCCATCCTTAACCCTTCACCGTCGTCACCTATACTTTTTTCTGCAACATCAACATCACATTCTCGCTACCATCACCTTCTCTTTTTCTCCTTAACCCTTCACTTTCAAATTTAATCCACACTATATCCCTCAATATACCCGATCAAAATAAAATAAATAATAAATAATATATATATATATATATATAAGAAATGGAACATGTCCCTTTTCACCTAAGATAAAACAATTCACCCAAGCCTTTGACCTCCCCACTTTAAAGATGGTCTAACTATATACATAGTACAAAAATGAAACATGTAATGGAATAAGATGACAACTAATCAAAATAATTTGGTAAACAACTCTAGATATAAACTAAGAGAAACATTATCCTGAGATAAACTAGGATATTGTGTATGTGCTTATATTATCTCGGCCTAAAAACAATGAATCACCTAGCTATTTAATGCCGCTAAGAAGGTAACGGGAAAACTTTGTAAAGAAACGTTACCAATTAAATATAAGGAGACACATATATAAAAGTTATATAAAACTGGTTGGGGCAAAACAAAAAATTTAATTAAAAAAGATGTCGAATAAAACGTTGCACCGCACCTTATAATATAAGGGACAACCCTTTGATGAACAATATTGGTACCTTCTTCAGATTTGGGCTTTCCAGGCTCATTGACTAAAACTCATTTGCATTCATGAGCATAAATCAAGTAATACTGGTTTAGAATGCACACATTTATATTAATTTTTTTTTATTACCTTTTGGACTCATATATATATTGTTGTATTCTGATCATCTTTAGGTGTGGTATTGTTACAAGGAACCAAGCTGGATTAAGAGAGTTGTTGTTGCATTTTTCACATTCTGGTTTGGATGGTAATCTTCTTTTTGTTCGTCAGAACTGTAATATTTTTAAAACATCTTTTTTCCGTTCGCCGGAGAGCAAGGTAGCTGGCCATGGGTTAACACATGATTTAAAAGCTCTCGTTCTTGACACTGGTTACTGCGGTTTTATCTCTAACATCAAAATAGGATATTGTTCCTACCAAAAGGCCTTTGGCCTAACGAGATTCCCGTGTTGGTCCTTTAACCAAAAGGTTGTGGGTCGTTCATATCCAATTAGGAGAAAATGTATAAGTAATTGTGTGGTGTCATGTGTGGATATTTGCATTTCACATCTGTTTACAGGACACACATGATTAAGTTTCTTAAGAGTTCTAGATTACATACAAATTCTGAAATTCATTATCTGAAAGAAAGATCTCTCATGCTCTAACTTCCATTCTTATGAAAGTTAAGTGTGTTATTTGTCCATTTGTCACTTGTATCTCACATATATATATATATATATAGCTCTGGTCATAGTGACATACTTGTTACTGCTGCACGGTGACCCTCAACTATCTATATCAATTTGAACCATATTTGGAAAAATCAGGCATGTAGTTTTAACTTCCCTTGGTTATGAAAATCACACACAATCATTATGTTCACGGCAAGTGGCCGCCTTGGATTTACTAAATACTATTCGTGTTACCTGCATATTATACATGGTCATCCTTGAGAGCGTACCGGCATATCTAAACAAAAAAGATTATATACCGTCTAAAAGTTGTTGGGTCAAACTGCTAGTAGCTTAAGGTTTAACTTGAGTAGAAATAAACAAAAAAATCTTTCGTAAAGCCTCTAAATTTCCATAATCATTTTAGACCTCACTCTGGGTATTTTTGCACAGGGCATCCAAAAAATCATGGATGGCCCTGATTTCTGAACGACTACTTGTGGGTACTTATTTGGGTTGGTGTTATAGTCATGTTTAATTTCTTTTTCTTTTTACAGCGCTTTTACCTGTGGATATATCGTTACGCAGTTGTTCAAGCTGTCACCCGCAGAATCTTCAAAACATCCGTTCTATTTTGTGCTGGTGAATCGTCAGAAAAGGTAAGAACAAAGGATAGTGAATTTAGCTCCTCTAGGACAATTACATACTTGGCACATTGTTTAACATGTTTGTGATTTGGGAAGTATGGTTGCTCAATGGGGCATATGATCGAGTCTTCACTCACTTTGTGCATATATAAAACTACATATGTTTATTTGTGCTATCAATGATTGCTTCTATCATGTGAATAAATGGATTAAGATCTATGCTTGCAATTATTCTTTAAAAGGGCTGATCTATACTTATATATTTGGCTTAGGGATAACACGGGACTCAGCAGACGAGCGTCTGTTGTAACAGCAAAAATAATATACGCTACATTAGGCTGTTTGATGCTGGGACTACTGATTTATACTCTTATAGTTGAAGGATCTCCATTCCACGCCGAAGTACTTTCGCCGTAAATTTCTTTCTTTTATATTTCTGCAAAAAGAAAGTATAACAAAATATCATTTGCTCGTATCCATGTGAACTGTGACGTTAGAACCAAAAATTTAAGTCTCTTTTCTTAAGTTGACAACTTGACATTACTCACAGGTGCATGATAGCAACGATAACTGACCTCTGCATCCATGCTGTTGTTTTCTCGGTACATTTCCGTTCATGACATACTATGGTTGATCAAATTTTGCTGCTCTAAAGCAACTAATTTTATAGATTAGTATATACTATGTTTTCTCGGTACATTTCTCGGTACTTATTTTTCCATTAATTTCAATCCGAGGTTGTCAATGTTATGTTCTGTTGGATATGTCTATATGCCATATGTTTCTGTTTTATATAATCTATCTTAAATGTATCCTTTCGATACTCGGCCTTCAGGTATGATTCCTTACCTCCTATACTTTACTATTATTCCCCCCTTTGGCCGGAGGTCCTTATGAAAGCAGTCTCTTTACCTTTGGGTAGAGGCAAGACTGTCTATATCTTACCTCCCCATCCTCTCTCCGGTAGAGATTGGGTAGTGTTGTTGTTGTTGTTGTTTCATTTTAGACATACATTAAAGTTACATCCACACCTACAACGATGATAGTGTCTTCCGTGTATGAACGCTAGCCAAGTGGTTATACTAATTTTCTGATATTCTGTTTATCGTCACTTTATTCATACGCATTTATCACTTCACCCTCTAACTCTATTCCAACGAGTGCCCAATTCATCGTCTTCATTAAATGTGCACAAATTACTCACTTTCTTTCTCATGTACTAATTTTTTTTTTTTTTTTTGGTATAACTCTGATGTTACAGTTCTGGTAAATTTAAAACCAAGACCAGAACATACAAATGTACATACAACATGTTCCAAACAAAGTCACTCATATTACATCTTTTTCTCTGTAACAAGGATATACAATTGTCGTTTTTCAGGTATGGCTGGCATATAAGGAATCAAGTTGGATAAATGCTTTCTTTTGGATACTTTCGCTAGTATGTTTTGGGAGGTGGGCAATTGTAGATATGACTTGTAATAACATATTCAATGATCAGTTGTTCTACATTTGTGAATTTCTGACGATTATATAAACGTTTCTCAGCATTACTATGTGTGCATACGTAGTACGAGAATTGTTCTACCTCGCACCTGAGCAACCTGTTTCCTTCATACTTTTCAGCAAGAGGCAAGTCCAACATCTGTTAGTTCAATAGATCTATTAGTTTACATTTCACAGTTTTCTTCACATACGTTGAGATGCCAACTCAAATGGGAAATCCTTATTCCGTTATCATTTAACAGATCAAAAGCTCTACTTGGTAAATAGATATCAGGAAATTCATTGTATATCTACAATCTGAAATTTATGTTCGAGTATTAGCGCTAGCAGAAATATATCTTCATATCTATAAATACTCTCAAACTGCTTCAGGGTATAAATTGTTTCTCAATTCTGCTCTTTTGGGCAGAATTTTGGTTTTCTGTTCTTAAATCTTGATATCATTCTAATCTTGCAGAGATTTGAAGTCAGCCGATCCGCTGTTGATGGAGTAATTGAGCGTCTAAATACAGTATGCAATAATGGCTTCCCTTTAAATAATAATAGTTGCAATAAAATTTGGTCAATTACTAAAGCTATTGTATCTTGAAAGTTGAAACCTATATTCACTACAAGGGGAACACCATCTTAGAGTTATGAATTATGATAATTGTAAGTTGAGGACCATTACTTCAATTGTAAGTTGTAACTACCTTGGGCAGAAATGAAGTAGAAATTCCATTCAACTTATGATATTAGCATTGATTACATAAGAGCAACAATCTAAAGCAGAAATTGAGATCACACTCCAAAACATTTTACGCAATCAAGCCATTGATTTACAACATGATCGAATACAAGGCGATGCAAAAAACTTACATTTCTTCCCATTTTCTCTATCTTTTTTTTTTTCTTCTAATTTTCTTGGTACATTGAGGCAAAAGCTAATTATTTACAAGAATCACATCCCATAACTTTTTGAAGGGATGAGTTAAAGTCAAACCATAATGACTTTTATGATAAATACCAACTACCCTAACCAAAACGCTAAATATATATACATGTGAAAACCACACGATGAAAGATCAACATAACTAGCTCGATTTCCAAGACTCGACTCCAAATACTTCTTCAATCATGCTCCCAGTGGACAAGAAATCGGTTTTACTTTTCGGAAAAGAAAAGTACCCGACATCCCATGCTCTGGAATCTGAGTGATCAAATGTGAAGTCATGGTTGATTAATGGCTTGCAACATTCAACCTTAACGTCACTTGCTTGTGGTTCTTGAAATTCATAAGACATGCAGGAGTCTTCTTGAAAATCACATTCTTTATAATCAAAGATTGAATCTTTGACACTAAAACCATAGTTTTGAATCTCATCCTGGCACAAATCATCTTCCTCCTCAGAAAAGTCGCCGTTTCCCTGCCACTCATCATCGTCACTGTCGGCATTCATTGGATCGAATCTGTTCTGTTCCGCCCTTCTTTGCAACACAAACACATTAAAATAATAGCCAACAATTTCTTGATTGGATCGTGAAGGGAATGCTTCTGCAAGATGTTCCCAGAAGTTTCTTTTTAAGGAAACTGGATTTGAGTAAACCAGCTCATGAAATAGCTGCTCATCTTCTTCGGTCCATTTGCAGGCAACAACGTCCCCCATGGTATCAAATCCAAGGGCTACAAATCGTTCCTTCCCTATGTGTCTCCTAAGATTCTCTCTTGCTTCTAATACATGCCGTCTGACACATCGAAGAGATCCTGGGTCTCCACAACAACAATCAGATCTTCCTTTACCAACCTGATCACCGTTGCAGAAAGTTGGATTCAAGTCAGGCATTGGGATCACACAAGACCCAATAAATTTAGTTCCATCATCTTTAGCGTTATATCCGGACCATTCTGGAATATTAGCTTGATATTCAGGTCCAATTGGAACTTCCTTAAGAGGAGGACATCTTATGAGACGAGAATAAGTATTCTCCGGCTGAACCAGTGTTCTTGGTTTGGGTAGGTGATGTTCTGGAGCGAGAATTGGCTTCTCGGTGGTCAAAGGATGATCTGTGATCTTGCCACTTTCAAACTGACAGTAACTATCGCAAGTTTCTATACAGAAACGGGCCTCAGTTACGCCTATCATATCATAGCATGGGTCAATGAAAAAATATAGAAAGAAAAAGAAGGTATGCCTGAAGGTGCTTTGCATAACAAACCTAGATGGCTAGACGTGGCAATTTCGATTGTACAAACGCCTGGTTTGGGTTATGTTTTACACTTTTATTCCTAACGAGACTAATGAGATAAGTTAAAAGATGCAACTAGAAGTGGAAACAGGCCAAATGGGTCAAAAAGATCAAACAGGTTGAAAGCCATCTGAAAACATATTTAAATTCATAAAACCCCTTCATTAAAAAAAATAAAAGAATTATTGTTATGAAGAGAATATAGATTTATACATAGATCACCTTAGTTACTCCTAAAATTCAAAAAAAAAAAAAAAAAGTGCTAGTGGGTCTCCCAGCCTGATGCAACCATTTTGACTCACGCTAAAAGCTTGCTTATTTTTCAGATTACAGAACCAACATGGGCTCTGTTTCAGTGATCCAAAAAGGTAACTGACACCTTTAGTTTACTGACTTCGTAAGGTTATATGTTGATGAGCATGCACCTTATGAAAGAATCTCTAAAAATATGAAATTAAATGTGGCTTTTCTTGGAGGAAATTTCATAACAGTTGGAAGACACACAATAAGAATTTTAATCATGGTAAAAACTTCAAGAAAGCATAAGTGTTTATAGATGTGCATTTCCAATGTAATCACTTATCACTGCAGTTCAAAAAGATATATAAACTACATCAATTTCAAAAATAAGATTTATAATTAGATTATCAAAGCACTAAAAAAACTGTATATTGTGACTTCTTCGCATAACTATTAGCCAAAACAGACATTCGAAAACCATGTAGGACATCACTTGAACAAATGGTAGCCACGTAAAATACAAAATAAGCAAATATTTGAAATTCCCGAACCCACCTGAAGAACAAGGTTTTAAAGAAACATCTTTCGAAGGAAATTCCAGACACGAAACTAACTGGAAACCATTTTCCAATCTCAAGTGCTTGGGTGAAACATCATACTCCACTTCAACCAACTGACGCTTCTGTACCATTTTTAACTGCACAATTGGATTTAAAAAATGTCACCCTTTATAATTATTTTTTGGAAGCATTAATACAAAGCTACATCAAAATGTGTTTAAAGAATGTAACATGTGATACAAGGAAAAACGATGAAGTAGACAATATAAAAAACACCACAAGTCGGAAAACTCATAAAAACTCAATTAAAATAAACAAGATTTTTAGACTAATTTTAGAAAGTACAAGATTCCCATAAAGACATCAACACTCCTAAGGAAATAAATTTTACACATTAGACATTAAAATATTTCTTAAAAGGTTTAAATGTAATTAGTGTCCTTGTGTCAAATAAGAATCATAAAGGCACATGACATTATTTATATTTAAAAAAACTAAATTTTATTTGGGTAAATTAAATAAATATGTAACTGAAAAAAAGGAAATTTTTTATCTTTTATAAGCACATGGCAAAGTCAACCCACACAAAATAAAAATAAATGACTTTAAACAACAAAAAACAACCAAAAATACAGAAATTTAGATTAAAAAAAAAATGTTTTGATAATTAACTCATTTTTATCTAACTACTGTAACAAATAAGGAAAATTTTTATATTAATAAGGTAACCCTAATCCCCAATTTTATAAATAATAAATAAAATTTAAAAAACCCCAATTTATTACATAAAAAAAAAAACCCTAACCCTATATCCCCAAGTTAAAAAAAATATAATTATTAAATTAAAATCAGCTCTATCTATGTTCAATTATAATATAATCAACAAACAAATAACAAAATCAAAATTTTTATTTAAAAAAAAAAAAAAACCCTAAAATTAATACGTTAACAATAACAACAAATCGGTATACAAAAACTGATTAATATACATAAAGGGATTATAGATATAACAGATCTGATAAACAATTCATTGAAATATGAAACCCTAACCTAAAAATCGATTTAGGGAACGGCAAGCGTTGAAAAAGGGGTCAATCAATAGATCAAGATACGAATCGAAACAATATGTGATTATTTGAAAATGATTTGGGGATTAAAGGAATGAATTTAGGGAATTAGGGTTAGCGAATGAGGGGAAATCGGATGTTATATGTATATATGAACACGATAAAAAAAAAAGAAAGGGTAAAGCGGCGGTCAGCGTTTTCTTTGTAGCACGTTCGGAAATTTTTTAATTTTTTTTTAAAAGGAAATTGAGAATAAATAAATAAACCATAAAGAAATATATTTTTCTTTTGAATTAAATAAATGAAAAGAAATTAGTTTTTGCCAATGAGGCAGATCAACTAGCAAATGTCTAAGAACTATAAGGAAGTTTACCTAGTTTATCTATAGGTTTTTGGTTTGACTCCTTAAAATGATAAGTCCATAGAGTTTTTCCCCTGAATTCCTTAGTTGGGTCATTCGCAGGTCAATACCCAAATCGAACGTTAAAAAAAAAAAAGTTTTTAGTACATTACTAGTCATTGTACCCGCATATTGCTGCAGAACACATTTTTTATATGACAAAGTTTTGGATACAAACAATATATAGTTGTATTAGTGCAACACAAATACATTTATGTCAAATAATCAAAACCAAATATTTAAAGGTAAAACCGTAAATGCGTGAAAGTTGTTTAGAACCCAAAAGTTTGGTGTCAAAAAACTGAAAATGAAAAATTTGATGGGGGACAAAAGTAAAAAGATAGAAACTTTAGAGGGTAAAGATGAAAAGAGGCCGAAATAAAAAAGTGTTGTACATCATGCACATAAAGTTTTACTATGATATCTGGTAAAAGTTAAAAGATAGAAAATTTAAAGGGTAAAAAAGAAAATTGACAAAAGACAAAAAAAATATTGTACTTTATGCATATAAACTTGTACTATCCATGTCGGTTTTTAGTATATATATAATTTTGGTTTTGTTTATTATAATAAACAATAATAATAATGAGAGCTCTAATTGTAGTGACAAATAACTTATTATTTACATAAAAAATGGAAAATGAGCCTAAGGGTTGTCATTAACGTGCATAAAAAAATTGTAGCTTTCACATCAAATGTTTATCCCTTGAATTTTATGATAAAAAGTACAACTATTTATGCACGTTAACGACAGTCCATAAAGCTGACATTAGCAAGACCCACATTAAAAATTAGTCCATGAATTTCTTTAACAGCATAATACAAATTTTAATGTAGCCAATTGCAATTAGTTTTTACTAATTTAAGTTTGAAACTTTTTAAAATTTACTTTTGTATTTGCATTTGAAAGAAAAATTTGTTATAAATTTAAGTTGTATTTCAAACTTCTTTTAAAGTTTAAGAATTTATATGTGTTTATTATATAGGGGATGTAATCATTTGAAAACAAAAAAAATGGTGAAAAGTAGGGGACAAATCTCAGTCACACATTTCCCCTCATTCTCTCCTCTTTTTGGTATGTATTTTTATTTTTATTATTTTTATTTTTTATTTTTTTTATATTTTTTTGTAATAAAAACCCATTCCAAAAAAAAAATTAAAAAAAATTTTCAAAAAAAAATAGAAAAATAAAAAATTCCAATGGGTTATGTGTTGAAAATTGATGGAAACGGTACGGGCGTAGCCCTTAATCGAACGGCTACGCCGTTCCTGGGGTTTCGCCCTTACCGGTCGTAGACCTTAAGGCATTTATAAAGGGGTTGGAAACCGGACGCATCTGGGAATGGTTTGGATTTGATGGGCGGCGATCCAAGAGATGGTGGTGGTTGGAT
>JAOEHQ010022281.1:0-14335 GCA_025447715.1 Asclepias incarnata
GGGTTCAAACCCGGGTCGGGTCCATGGCCAACCCGGTTTCTCTTTTCCGCTGACAACCCGGTTCGGGTCGGGTTCGGTTTCTCCCCGACCCGATTTTTTTGCATGGCTATCAGCGCCACATCATTAATGAAATATTAGAAACACTTTTAAAGGCTAGTAATGCACCGGCCTCCCATCCTCCTCATGAATGTGTCAAAGAGACGAAATCACAATGGTACCTGACGAAAATGAACAAAGTTGTCAGTGGCGAAACTACATGGAGGTCAAGGGTGGCCGTGGCGACCCCACAATGTCTATAAAACTCTATATTTCTAGTACTATTTTTATGTATTAGTGTAAGTCAAAACTAACTGGCTACCCAACAAAACATACACTTAGAATTACATACATTCATCTCAGCTCAATTTAAAGTTACTGGTTTATTTTATACACTTGTTAGTATCTATACTATTCGGTCACCCGAGACCAAAAATCATGGTTTCACCACTATAAGTGTAGTTCTGTGGAAGATGATCTCAATGATGATCTATTGACCCTAAGTAGTTCTGTTGACCAAACACAAGAGTTTGGTGATATACTTTCCAAACACTTCAAACCCAATTAAGCGTGAACCTAAAACATTATGAATCAGCAATGACTCAAAGATCCTATGTAAAATGATATGTAATCGACCCACAATTAGAATCAATGAATATCCTTATAAAGAAACTTGCAGCAATCGTTGGAGTTATAGTCACACCACTCAAACAACAGCTGGGCAAAATTTGAAATGAACTTATGTTACAGAAAACACCACATAAACTCAAAACAAACTCCAAACATTTAGCGGGTCTCTAAACAAACTGCCCACTATGCCTAGACGTGGGCAAAAAAACCGAAACCGAAACCCAAAAAAAAACCGAAACCGAACCTGGTCAAAACCGGTTTTGACCCAAACCGCCGGTTTCAAACCGGTTTCGGTTTCGGGTTGAAAATCGGTTCGGGTAAAAAAAAACCGGTCAAACCTTGCCTAAAAACCGGTTTCAAACCGGTTCGGGTTTGGTCAAAACCGGTTTTTAGGCCCGTTGACCCAAACCAGTTTCGGTTTCGGGTCGGGTCGGGTAAAAACCGAAATTTGCCCATGACTACAAGTCTACAAGTATGAGAAATTAACTCACAAAAAGACCTTTGAATCACTTTGGGCCGGGCCTAGGCGTACCAATTGATTCAGCTACTACTACTTTGGGGTCAACCCAAAACCCAAAAAGCAAACCGGAAAAGCCATGAAGACTGGTGCTCAAGTTATATTCACTTTCGACGACGCCACCGCCACCGCCATCATTGACGGCCTTCAACCAACCACCACATCTCAACTCAAAATATCGTTAGCTCTCTCTTTCTACCTTTTTTTTTTTCTTTAATCCAGTTTTTGTCAATTGTTTTTTAATAATAATAATAATCTGCATATTATAATTTTATTTTTTTAATAAAATTATTTAATTTGTAACAGAAAAGAGTCATTGGATGTATCACTAGATAGATATGGAATTAAAGATATCAAAGCTTCAGCAAACATCACTCACTTTATTGATATTGCCACTTCAATTCCTCAAGTATGTATCTCTCATTATTTGATTTCATGTATATATATATATATATTCTGATATGTTTGTAAATATGTTGTTTATTTATATTTATATAGAATAGAGATAGAGATAGAGATTGAACTTAATAGTTTTATTTTATTAGTGTTAAAAGTGAAATGCCCGCATAATGCTGTGCCATATTTATAAACCAATGATAATTTAATTAAAATATCAACAAAAACAAATAAAATTAGAAACTAAATAAAATCCGCAGCTACAGCTGGCGTGGCATCCGGCTGCTAAGGTTGCAGATGGGATGATGTCTCATATTTTTCGGTTGGGAAATTGGGTGATGAGTTGCTTTCCGTAGGCGTTACTTAATCTTAAAATAAGGGTCGGGTTTTGTTTTATATAATAGTATATAGATCATGTTCTGCTCGCCATTTGTCAACTAGGAAGTTTTGATATTTATGTTCATGAAATTTGCCCTTTTGGTATTTATACATGTGTTCGTTTGTTTTGTTTTATAGATAATTTGCCCGTATTTGAACTTATTATCACTACACCAAAAGAAATGTAATTACCAAATGTGAAAAGTATATTGTTACTTATATTTATGGAATTGTATTTGATTTGGCTAGAAATATTACGGAACATTTATGTAGTTGAAACCAACATTTCTAAAATGTAAAATTTTTAATTGGAAGGCAATAATGGTGATGAATGTGAGAATGTTGAACTCATAATAGTTATTTTAATGAATTTTTATATTATTCATCAGGTGTCCATTTTGGTTTTACAAAAGTACGAGTCTCCCGTGCTGGCTTGTGCCGTCAATGAAGTGTTGCCATCGTTAGCAGGGGAAGACATGCCTACATTGATTATTCCGTTTGTTTTAGAGGCGTCAAAGATTAAGCTGGAAAGGAAAACCTCAGTGGTTGAGAATATTTATGGTATCCAAATAGGTCCACAAACTGATATTACGCAAGCCTTGGCCAGCAGGCATGAAAAAGCACCCCCAACGATGCAGATTCATCATGAACCGCTGGCTTGTGTTCTTCAATTGGTCCGTGCACTGAAGATATCTGCGTTTATTCTCATTGGTCAAATTGGCCAACATAAAATTGCGACGGATGATGTTGAGGTACCATCTCTTTCTACTTATCTGCTAAAGTAAAATAGAAAATAAAGGAGCTCTCTTTTGTTTGCATGTCCATGTTTTTCTTGTCATGTGGGTCGGTTCGCTAGAGTAAAATGGGCTGGTTTGTGTCATAATGGATAACTTTTTGGAACGAGTCAAATCAGGTTGGGTTGACCGCGAACACATTTTTATTTCTTATTTAATAAAAAATGTTTTTCACATAATTTGATAACTAAGGTTATATAATAACAATGATAATCTAATTTTCCGCATTAAATCTATTTAGCTCACTGTACACAATAAAGACAATTTTAGTAATTTAGTCAAATTCGTTGAAAGCATCACATCCACGGTGTTTTAAAGATATGTAAATTGCGCACTTCACTTGTGTAGGCCATTCAATTCTTCTATGACACTTTATGGTCTACCTCTTACTATTGAGTCAAGCCTTCCATTTTATCTGGTGGCTATTTGACTTGTGCTATATTACTTTATTAGAAATCTTTATGTTCCTTTTTAATGTCAATAAAATTCTTACAGACTTTTACCCTGCTAATAGTTTGAACAAGATAAAAGGTGCATTTTTGTGAAGTACGCTTAAATTAATAATAGAGAATGTATTATAAAAAGTGGTTTTGCTTAGCAAGAATGCAAGATAGTATGCCTCAATTCCTAGTTCTAGCAATCAACTACGAAATTTCTTTGGAAAAATTATAAATTTCAAGTTATTATTTTCCCGCATATCTAACAACTTTTTGCCTAGTTACCATTAAACACGGTAGGCAGTTTCCAAGTAAAAGTTCTTATATTTGTGAAAACATCTTGAATCTTTGCTGATTGGTTTTTAGAATTATGAACTGCGACTTAAAATATTGCTTCTTTTTTTTTTGCAAGATTCTAGAATTGGTGATAGACACCAATGCTAATGCTACAATATTAGAAGACACCACTTTATTCACACATGTCCAAAAAAAAAAAATTCCTGGCTCGGCAGAGATAATAAAAGGGTCTTAGACACTAGTTATACACATTTGACTCAATTTGTAGTGAATCTTTGTTTTGAATTCAATACTCATTTATTTCTGAATTATCGATATTTGTTTTTTTCTTCAAACAAGATGAAGATGACGAAGTTTAGTTTATCTGAAAAAGAAAGTGCGTAGGCCAATATATTTTCCAAAATGTAATCATTGTCCGTCATTGGCCACATCATCTATTATCTGAATCACTAAAATTTATTCCCTTGCCAGCTTCAATCACTTCATCTTGACGTTCAAAGAGCAAAACAAAATGTTCAAAAGTTACGTGCATTCTGAATATTAAATCCAAGACATTAAAATTTAACAAATTTGTTAATTGTTTAAGAAGAGCCTCTATAATTACTTTCAGATTGATATATTACTCGTTCAATTTGTACGAACAAAGTGGCATCTAGTTCGACAAAATTCCATTTTAATAAATAATAGGGGAGCTCTTTTTATTACTTATATTTAGTGTGGCCGTTTTGTTTAGTGGAGAAGAAACATATAAAGTACCTGCTTCTTTAGTTCAATTATTAATGGGTAACAACCACTGATTAATCGATGTAAGGTTACTATACCTTCATTGACCATGTCTAATAAAGATAGTATTACATAGCCGAAATTAGGACAAACCTTGGCCTTAAAGACGATATAGAAGCTTTACCTATGTGTAAGCGGAAACATTATAAAAGCTTTACCTATATGACCATGAAGTTATGGAAGCTTTATGTAACTAGAGTCGGGTACTGCCTCAAAGAGAGCAAAAGGTTTCTCTCTAATAGGGTCATCAATGATGATTTAAACGCATGGCAATATTAGCATGTGGTGAAAGTGTAATGGTTGAGATTGTAAGTTTGTGGATGAATTTGCAAGGTTATGGCCTTATGGATTCAATTTACATTCATCAATGAGTCAATTTCTATTCGCTAACTTAGAGTGAATGGGTCATACATACACGGGTTAAGTTCAATTTGTACTTCTGCCATCATAGGCTTGAGGAGCTCTTGCTGTTTTGGTTTACATTTACCCCACATAAATTTTAGATTGTTTAACAATTTGTTGCTTTCCAAGTAAAGCCCCACCTTTCCATTTACCAGAATACCTGGCAAAGCACACACAAGATGGTTGTTGCAGTCGCCACTTGTGGCATGTATTTACACGATTAATGTATTCCCTGATAATTCAGGAGGTTGTGTTTTTTGGTCTCCATCTGATACTGTTACACGATATCCGACCATTTATCTATGGGAGACTGTTTCCACATATGTGTTGTGTACCGGGTAAACCCCACATTGTTTGCTGCAAGGTTGCCTCGCTGTTGGCATGTACTCTTTGTTGTCTATCATGTATGATCGGTTACTGTATCAACTGCTTGTACCATTTCTTTTTGATGAGCCCAAAAACATAGAGCTTTACAAGGCTCTGATGGCAAAATGTGCCTACACTCTCAAATTGCATCCGTGTATGAGGGTGCTTTTCACATTTGACCCCTTTATAAGCCTCCACTACATGAAAACTTGCAAAACTCACATATATGTTCCAGTTCCAACATGTCTTGTTAAATATTATTTGTGTGCAATAGGTATAATCTTTTTCCACGGTATAAATTGGTTTTGGTTGTTTGTGGAAAATTGGGTTGAAATGTTACCAGCTCTTTACTGTTGAAGTTTATAACATGAACAAGATTGAAAATACCGTATGCATTTTTTGCTCTTCCTACATTCTCAATCTTTAAATGTCTAAGTATTTTAATCGTTGAATGCTTGGTGATTTGGCTATATAACACATGCATAAGGCACTTGATATTTACTGGATGCCTTTTAGGTTCATCCAGTGGTCGAACACGTCCAAATTGCATGATATATTATGTGGCTAATGTACGTTCAACTATTTGGTTGTCTTTCCCAGGTAATATGTAAGATTGGAGAAACATTGGCTAGCGCCTCATCCCTGCAGTTTGTTAAAGAAAAAGTCACATGGAACTCGACCAAGAGTTCAAAAGAACAGGAGAAAGAGCCATGGCGTGCACTATATGGTTGAAATCAGGTCACTGAAATGTTCATGCGCGATAACAATGCACATACTCTCCAGTGTTGTATGTTTTCTATTGTTATCATAGTAAAAAAGTTTAGCAACACTCTGCTTTCTTCTATTTGGTGATCACCATGAATCTGCCAAATTATGAGTTCTACCATCTTTTTTTTTTCCTTCTGTGTGATTAGAGCCGATCAGCTGAAAGCTGAACATACTTCTGTGCGAGACAACATTGTATCACACTTATCAATGTCGGTTTCCACGTGCCTATATTCACACCATTTGTGCCGAAAGTGCTATCCCTTGATTTCATCGAATTATCAGTTCTTACATCAGCTATTGCTTGATATATAACATCGAGCTATTTCTCTAGTTCTTAAAAATATAAACCCTGCCTCAAATTTGAAATTCTAATCCAAAATTTTACCCTCCAAAAGCAGTTATATTTCTCTAGTTTCTTGGTATCATATGTCTTATTTCATGTTACGACACTTGATTGATTTAGATGTTAACTATCAATACTTAATTATCATCCTGTAATATCAATATCAAGTATTCAACAAAACACTGTTCACGTGATGTTTTTAACTTTTGCTCCTAAAGTTTTACCAAAATTTGAGTTTTCACCTTCTATTTTGTGAGTTGTATTTTACATGTATTTATTTTAATTATCAGTTTTAATCAGGGACGTCTTTGAGGATTTATGGACTTGGACGAGCCAAGAAAAAAGGACCATTGGCTTATATTAATATATATAACAAAAGTTATTGTTTAAAAAATATAAAAAATTTCAAAGTCATGCCATTAAAACAAAAATCATGTTATTAAAATAACATTTCGTAATTGTTAACAAACGATTTGTGAAGTACTCTTAGCATTCTTCACTACAAATTGGTTGATCCGCTCTTGATAGTTTATATTATTTAAAATACAAATAAAACCAAACAAATAAAAACAAACCCTAAAAAATATTTAAAGATATAAATTTAACAAATACGTAATAACAATGAACAATATATAAAAATGAAAAACTAAATAATTAAAAACAAAACCTAAAACTAAAAAGAAAAAAAAATCGTTTGAATAAAGAAAATGGAAGTACTATTTTGTTTGACTTTTCTTGCGTGGTTACAATGTTTATTAAAGTATTTTGCTTGCTTCCATTAAGAGATACAGTGAAACTACATGTGATAATGAAAAAACCGTGTCTGTCTCGTGGAAAAAAGCCAAAATAGTATATTTTTTTATTAGCAATCCACAAAAGATGTGTAAATAACTTTTTAGTTGGCTAAATTACATGATTTAATTTATAAATGATTGATGGGTTTCTCACATATCTAATGAACTTAGTCAATTACATATATAAATATATAAAGTTTTTAAAAATCGGACCCTCAAAAGATCAAGCCTCGGATGATCACCCGGCTTGCCCTATTTCTAAGTTGGCCTTGGTTTTAACCTTTCAGTCATTTAAATTTATATTTGTAACCCTTATCATGTAGCATTTTTTTTATGACATTGTTAGGCAGATGATATGGAGGCTTAACCAAATATAAAATGATAAGGTGATAGTAGTAAGAGCGGTCATTATGCCATCATGACGAGGACTCATCATCCGCTCATCAATGAGTGAACACTATAAGAGTTGACTCGTGGTCAGCTCATTATGGAGTCACTTATGGGTGAAAATCGAGTCGAGCTGTTCGCGACCTACTCAAGCTCGAGCTCGTTTAAACCGAATTCGAGTTTAACTATTTCGAGTTCGAGTTGAGCTTGAACTAAAAAACGAGCTCGACTAGTTAGGCGAGCCGAACTTAAAAAGTAATTTTTGGGCTTGGCTCGTTTGAAAGATCGTTTAACAGTTTCGAGCCGAACGACCTACACGAGCTAATCGAGCCTTTCATTACATGTTTAAAAATACTACTTATATGCTAGTAAGGAGACTTAAACTCATGACCTGCAAGTTAAATACACGAAGCTTTAACGACAAAGAACAACCATCTTTTGCTAAATATTTTGTTTTATTTTATATAAATGCTCAAAATTAGTTATATTTCACAATCCATACATACCATAATATAAATAACTATATTTTAATGTAAAAAACCTTAAAATGTATTTATATTTATCATGTATACACATATAAAAAATATAATTTAAAATATATTTTATTTATATACACGTATCCTAAATATATATCGATAAACATATATATTGATTTATTTTTCTTTTTATGAAAGGTAAATATTCAAATTACATCTTAAAAAAAATATATTATATAATTATTATCGATCATAGTTGAACTCAATCACGACATTTTGTTTGTTAGACCGCCTCCGATTTGTATAGGCTACTTATGTATTACTTAAAAAATGTCGAAGAATTAATAGTGTATCAAACTTTTAGATAATATAACTATAACATGTTTTATCTAAAGGATTTTTTTTATATAAATTTAAAATAACATCTTATTTTTCATGTTAATCTTTGCGAGATAGCTTACAATGTCAGCGAAGAGAAAAATAAATCTCCATTGATAAGGTCACTAACTCATCAAATTGATAAACCAACCAACACCCTCTCAAATGGTGGTAGCTTATTTAAGTCTCCAAGAACTGTAACCTCTTCCCATAATCAAGCGAGTGCTTTTCGAAGAACTGGAAGTCTACAACATGGTGATAGTGTTTCATCCTTGCAAAGAAGCATTTCAAAACTTCAAATGCTTAACACTTCTCCCTTTTATGCTGCTCTAAATGTTAAACTTGAAGATTTAAGTTCCAGAACTTCAGCCAGAGTTTCCAAGATGACTTCTTTGTGTAGTTTGTTGGAGAAAAGTAACAAACCACCAAACATGGATGGTAGTCAGATTGAGATACCTAAGAATCACGTACCTATAACGAGCTAGTGAGGAAAATTATGTTGAGCTTGCCTCACATTTGGTTTTACCATCTGAGATCACAACTGCAGAACAGATGCAGTCAAATCTTTTGAAATCTGCAGATGTCAGATATGGATATAAAGATGATGAAAATGAAACTGGTTTCCCGCAAACTTCTAATCGTTCTTCAAAGAAGGTAACAACATCAATGTTCAGAGTCAATCCTTACATAGAGGAAGGGCATTCTATTCAGCAAAACGAGTCATCCAAATCTGGGCAAGGCCATGTTGGAGGGTTAGGGGAAAGAATCTCCAATACAAGGCTTTCTACCCCACTAAACGTTACAGGCTCTAATATAGGGGAAATGGTGCATATATGACAGAAAAGATTATCTGTATGATATCCTTAGTAACTCAGAAACAAAGGGGAACCTAACAACCTTATCAAATGATTTAGAACATGAAAGCTCTCGATATGTTAGTGTTTTTAGCGGAAGTGACATTTCCATGGGACGGATGAAAACTTCACTTGTATTAAACGGAAGGAGGGATGCAATTTGTTGTCAGAAGGTCAGTTCTTTATTTGTTTATACCTAAACGCTTCTTGATAATATGATAATTTGATTGATGCTTGTGCTATAAATTCTTTTATTTTAGAATTTGGCCGATGAGTTTGGTAAAAGTCCCTCGAATAAAGACTTGTGCAGTGTGTTGCACATTAAGAACCCCTTGCATGCAGAAGATGTACAGTCTTCCGGTGCAAATCGGTTGTCTGATGCAGAAGTAAGCTCAGCTAGCTGAACGAAAAAGAAAAACCGAAGATGTGGTTATTGAGAAAAATGCTAAAATCAAACGGAATTCAAATTTTGGTCTGGAACTCTCAAGTGACTGTAAAATGTCAAATATTGGGTTCTAATCTGGTACATTTAGCTAAATTATTTGTCCTAGGCTGCTAAGCATTCTTATAACTGGCTTTATATTAGTATTTATCTGACAATTTATTTTGCAGATTCATACAACATTCTTTAAAGAAACAAAACTTCTTTCCCATTCAGTTGAAAAGATGAATGCGCATGCGGTATTTTCTTTATTTCTTTTGCTGCATTTATTGGCTTGTAAAATATAGTAACATGGCTGCATGAAACGGCTTAAGTTGCTTCTGTCTATCGTTCTCTTTTTTCCCAACTGTCTTATTTTACCTTTTTGCCTTCCGTCTTTTATATTATTATATTTTCAACTCTTAAGAGCATATGGTGTCTGTGTCAATGAGGAGATCACACCGTCACATCAGCAAAAAGGTTAAAAAATACCTCAACCCATCATCACACACCATAGACACGGTGAGATCACCCCGTTCACTCCCCGTCACCCCACCTTTTCTTTACATCACACCATGCTGAAGACAGTGTACGTGGATCACAGTCCCATCACAGTGTGCATCATAACCCTTACGGGGGTGGGATGATGGGGCTCCAATATGGTTCTGGGGAGAGAGTGCCCTCCTTTACCCCCCTTTTTTTTAAGTTGAGACTTTTACAATGTAGTTGGCCTCTGATTTTGCAGATTGATCGGTTGATTGACATTATAAGCCAGCTTCAGAGGTCAAAAACCTATGAGCTTCTCTCTAATGAAATTCAGGTTTGCATGCTTATAGCTCTATCTTGATTGTGTGCTACTGTGCTTTGGATCATCGGATTGTGAATTACATTTTTATTGATATAATTCTCTGATTTGTTATACAGAATCGCAGTAGTGATATGCGGCATAAAAGGTATACTGGTAATGTAGTTTGTATAACTCTTAGATTAGTTTATTTATTATGCCATCTCCTATTTTTCTCTGAAGTTCTTTGACTTTTTATAAATGCAATATGTAGAGCCGCAGAAAGAAAACTGCTCTTGTGCAAACTTGTGCACGAGCATGCAAAGTCGCAGCTACTGCGTGTGAAGCGAGAGAGGTTACTGGTATTTGATTTCTGATTTCTCCATTTATCTTCTTTAATAAAAGTCTCCATTCTTTTGACTTCTCTTAATTCATTTGTTATGTGGCTTTTCTTTTCATTTTCCTTTGATTTTCTACTCTAAATATGTTTTCAGCCAATTTATTTCGAGTGAACTGCTAATTGTTCAAAAGAAAAGTAAAATACTAGATTTGTTTCTTACTTCTTTGATTGTACAGTGCCAAGGTGACAATGATGAAGTGAATTCGATGAAGCAGACGGTAGAAGATATGAATAGGAGAATTTCCAACTTGACAAAATCTTTCCACATATCGTTGGCGATGAAAGGAGAACCTAGCCCTGGTGATACGATTGCATCTGTTAATGACATTGCTGAAAAGAGCACGTTGTCAGATCATACGAAAGGATTTGCAGGTTCTTCATATACTGAAGTTACTAGCTCATTCTGTCTTGCATGATAAAAAGTGTTCCACTGATGAACTTCTGTTCACTACTCTCTCATTCTTATTACAGCTTTGGGTTGTAGAAGACTTGAAAAGTAGCGAAGATCATCACATTGTTGTTTTTAACTACCTTGATCTAGTATCTCAAAGGTTATACAAGTTTATTTTAGTTTTGCTCGTGTTCCAGCAAATTTGCTCAAATTTCCGTTGTTGCTACTTACAGGTTAACAGACACTGGTGGTGTAAGTCCCAAGCATATCCATTACCAATACATTAAATGAAATTAATATAAAAAAGGTGAACTATTATATACTTAGGCTGATATGCTCTTGTTGCTTTGTGAATTACAAAAGTATATGTATATTCATATGGTTTGTCAGTTTTTATATCTTTTCATGAATGACCATTTTTCCCTGTAGAGGTTCAAAGACATGGTTGCTTTAACTGCATTTGGGTTTGTCATTGATTCTGGCCCAGTACAGAAGCGTGTTGGTGCTACAAGTTTGTCACAAGAAAATCAAGTAAGTATATCTATAGAAAAATCTCATAGCATCACGGTAAAGTCATTGACATTAAAATTATGAAAACACGTAAATGCTATTAACCTCTTATCGGTTAATTTGCTGTTTTTGTTACGTAGGCGACTAGTCATCTTTTGGGCAATTTGGTCGATGTGATGGAGGAGGTACAACTTGCAAGAATAGAGCTAAAGAACCTGATTTATGCAAGGTCCTGCAGATCCTTAGGTAATCCTATCTTAACTGCATAGTTATCTTGATAATGTTATCGGGAACAGTAATTTTTATAAGTTAAGTTTCACGCATTTGTTAACTTGCAGGGGGATGTCTTGATCTGGAGCTCCACTTCATGTCTAAAAAGGTACCTTACATTTCTAAATCGGAATCTGACCTTAGAACTCAGTTAATGGAATATATTGTATCATTATTAGGCTTGCTGACTAAAGTAGTAAAATTCAAAACAGGGGTATCTACCCATCGGAGATTATTGCATGCCAAATTGACATCCCGGTAGTTGAATCACAACATTCATCTTCTCAAAAACTCTCTGCTGCTGAGATTACAGCAGCAGTTGAAGAACTCAGAGTGGGATTTTATAGGATTCTACGGGTATGTAGATGCGTATCACACTTAGTCAGCCTTCAAGTTAAAAAGTAAAAACTACTTGAACAATAACTTTAGAAAGAGCAGAACATGTAATGTAATCGTGGCTGTTTCTTTCCTTTTTGCGTCTGTAATATCCCAAAATGGTATTATTAACTCATTTCACTTTATACATCTCTAATAATCGACGTTTAATTTTATTTGCAAAAGTGAATGTTCAATGAAATCTCCTAATACTAAACTGCAGGACTTGTAAAATATGAATTTGGTTCCATTATAGAGCATGATTAATTTTTCTTGTTGTTGCTGATTAACTCTGCATTGAATTATGATTTTGATGTTGCAACTAGTATTGTCGATATTTACGTTTGCATCGCATCACAAGTGTCAAGTGCCCCTACTTGTGGGGAAAGCTTCTTCTAGTGGGACTACAAAGTTATAAATGCCTTGTGGTTCTTATCTATATCTCTAGTAGTACTAGGAAGAATCATGAGATGAAAAATATCTCTAGTATCTTATGCTCTCAACTTCCTCTGTAGTGCTGCAACCCTTTTTACACGAAGCTAAGTATCAACTTGACCTCTAGTAGTAGTTATGAAGCTGCTTTTTATTCCCATGAATAGAAAGGGACTAAACACACGGATTCCACTTGTGAATTAAGAGTTGCAAAATGGGTAACGGGTCAAACCCGTTACCTTTCTTTCTTGGCCTATGCGAGTGCCAACCCGCAAATATTGATGTGTAAAATATGATTTCAAGTGATCTACCGAAGTACCTATATTTTATTATTATAGCAATTTATGAGATTTATACATCTTAAGGTAATCGGTATCCTGTTAATGTAAGCAGACAACAAGTATGAGTGTTGGTGTTTCGGATCAAACTACGAGTCTGAATGATTCATTCTATTGTTTTTAGCTGTTGGTTTAAGCCAAAAACGGCTGCAGGCTAGAAATGCTCATGTTTGTCAAATTGAGTAATGTTAATTAGTAGACCAACAATATTAACCAAGAACATCTTCAATATGTATACATGAAAGCATCAAATTTGGTGTAAAAGTTTCATTTTCAATCAAGTCATCAAATTTGGTGTAAATTTCAACACCAAAATTTTGGGCATTTTACAACACATTTCAATACATTTTATACAATATTTTGTTTTTATTTTATACATTGGCTATGTATTGATTAATTGATATAATTCCTGGGTATTAAAAATTAAATAGTAAAAAATATTATATGCAAAATATTGAAGAGAAAAATCAAGTTGGAGTAAATATTTGGAATAAATCAAAATTTGATGTAAAAAAGTCTAATATTATATCAAACTTAATATATTCGTATCACTTTTTTTTATACACTTACCACATTGTATAAATACCATAACAAACATACTGTATAAAGACTTAATAATATATAATTAAGGTAAATCGATCAAAATATATGATATTTTTATCTCGGAGCTGGAAAACAATACCAAACCGATCTTAGATATTTGTATAGCTAAATTTGTTGGCTACCTATGATTGCAGTGGCCTACTATATGTAACTTCCACTTGGGCTCATCAATTGTCATTTAAAGGTACAAACACATGACATACGTTATGTGTCTTGTAGTGTGTATTTAAGAAAGCTATATTAGTTATTTACCTAGTCAAGGGGGCATACATGACAAGTATCCAAAATGAAGGGGACATTTGGTAACAACAGGTTGGATAAGGTGACCAAGACATGTGAAGTCTGTTTTGAAGACGACAAAATTTGGACCCAATAATATCCACAATAAAGGTTAAGGCTAGGGTTGGGTTATTGTATGTGTAAAAATATCAACTAATAATAAAATAAAAATAAAAATTTCCAAGGCAAATAATTATAATTTTAACAATATCATTACAAAATCAACTATTAAGACAAATGAATTGAACTTCAACTAGATAAATCGTAAAACAAGAGGCGACAATCATGAACCATTTGACTTAACCAAGAACCATGTACCAACTAAGGACGCATATTTTATCAGAAACTGTTGGTCCTGATCGTTTAGTCTATGTATTTAAACACGTAAACAACTACTTAATAAAAATTAAAAACACACTTTAATTTTCAATGGGAATTCTTTATTAAATGAATAAAAAGAATTACAAGAAGTAATGCGGAATAAAAGATTAAATAA
>JAOEHQ010022292.1:0-14333 GCA_025447715.1 Asclepias incarnata
ACACTCGAAAATACGCTAATTTTAGGGGATGTTTGGATTGACGTTATCTTGGGCTTGTTGAAATTTCAAAAAGTTGAGACCTTAAGTGTTTAGTTAAACAGATTTTTGAGTTTCATGTATAAGCCTGTGAGTTTTACAGTTTTGCTGATTTATTCACAAAAAGGATATCAATGTCGTTTTTTAATGAGCTTCTCCCGCAAGTTTGAATGTGAGATTATTAACCTATCAAATAACATGGTCATAATAATGTATAGTCAAATGTTAGTTTCCTGTGATTGGAAATGGTTGTGGAGGAGACTACCAATGGTAGGGAATCGGATCAGCTTGTTGTTATGCTAAATCTTATTCCCCGGTCATTAAATCAGGAGGTTGATGATACTTGGGCCTGGACTCTTAACGGCAAAACTGAATTTATCATTGCTCATCTTCGGAAGTTTATTGACCAGAATTTACTCCAGGTTTTTTGTCGCCAACAAAACTAGATGGAATAAGTTAGCTCCAAAAAAGGTGAATTTGTTCGTTTGGAGACTATTGCGAGATTGTATTTCTACTTATCTTAATCTTTTTGCGAGAGGTATCCATGTGGATACACGGCGATGTCCTCAATGCAATCTTGGTATTGAGACTTCAGTTCATATTTTTAAAAATTGCTCGTTGGCAAAAGAGACCAGAAGTATGATGAGTAATTGGATTCATCTCGATATTCCTTGAGCCTCTCCTAAAGAAATGTTGTCATGGCTCGATGGTTTGAAGATTGCCCGAAGAACTGTTAACATATTGGAAGCTATTCTTTTCATTTGGTGGTGGTACCTTTGGAAAGCTAGAAACAACTCGGTTCATAATGATCTTCATGAGAGACCTATCGACCTGTTTAATGGTATTATGGCGACTTCATATCTTTGGATCAAGAATCGTGACAGAAAATTGCATTCTTTATGGCTGGATTGGGTCGTGAATCCCATTGCAAGCTGATGTTATCTTTAATTTTTTTCCCTTGGCTGTTTTTCGTTCTTAGAGGTGATATGATTAGCTTTGCTTAGTTCTCGTTTTGTATTATATTACGTGGTGCTTGGTTGGTTGTTTTTGGTCTCTTGTATCGGATCTCATACCACCCGCTCAGGGCTTGTTTGGGAGTGCAACAAAAACATCACGAAGTGAAAACCGGTGGCTCGGCCTCCGTTGGTGGGGTTTTTTTTCTCTTGTCTCGGTTTTCCGTAATTGGCACGAGTTTTTTGAACCCATTTTGCATTCCTCGAAGTTAAAGCTGAGTTTTAGCGTCTAGTTTGTGTTTCTTTGTTGTATTCTAGACTCTTTTGTTGGGGATCACTAGCATCTTGTTAGTTGATCTTTTATTTATAATATTTTCTGCCGTTCAAAAAAAACTATATATTATGTAGTTAATCAGTGTGATGGAGTATATATGATGTTTTTTAATAACATGACACAACCCGGCTCGGCCCTTTACATAAGCTACCTTATTCATTTAGTTTGTCACATTAACTATGATGGACCCATGTGGTTTTAAGCTACCTTATTCATTTTTTATTTTTAAAAAAAAAATTCTTCGTCTCTAAGTTGTTGGGCTTGCTGCATACAAGGGTACATGTATTTTGTTGTACCTATGACACCAAAATATGTAATGAATTGTGTTAACAATGTAACTTCTACAATTTTGGTGAAGTGGATACACCAAATTTGGTGTAGTTTCACATTTCTTATTTATTAGCATAGTGTTTAGGGTCAACGTTGGAGTACCGTTTTTGTAGTTTTACATTTATAAACAGAAGATAGATTCATATTATTAGTGTTTCGTATTACTGTTTTATTGAATCTTATATTTGGATTTCTTTTTGGGCAGGTTCAATGAAACATTTGATGGTGTTTTGTTGGCGTACAGTGCTTTTACGAAAGATGAGTCTGCAAAAATCCTTCCAGGACTAAATCCTTATTTTGGTGTGAAACTTCAGGCACAACTGTTACTTTTTTATCCGAAACCAGACATGCTTTTAGGTACTCCACTGATAATTCTCATGATATATATTGTATGCAGTTCACCAAATGTATTCAAATTGTATGCACGTCTCTTAAACCTAAATATAAATAATTATTTAATAGCACAAATCATATTCAAATTGGTTATATTAATTTTAATTAGAATTAAAGGTTAATATGATCCTCTCCTAAACCCTTTTAATTCTAGTATTATCATATAGTTAAACCCGAGTAAAAATTGTTTATTTTTTTAACTTAAGTATTCGACCCGTTTTACAAAGGAAGATGATGCTAGTACCATAGTTTCTTTTTATTAATTTATCATACTGTACAAATTATTAATTTATCATACCGTACAAATATTACAACAGACTGACTGCACAAATAAATAAAGCATAAATGTTTAGCTTAATAAAAATTAAAAACTAGTATCATCCCTTTTACAAACCTGACCCATTTTTTCATTTGTTCCTAGTTTGTTTTACATTTTGTATTTAACCTACCCAAGGAGGGGTATGACGTGGGACCAGGGATACTAATTTGGGAGGGAAGCCGATGAACAACAACCAACCGGCGACGTAGATCCACCTATATTGAAATTGAAACTTGATTCATTCTACTACTTTGTGCCCGTTAAATAGTAAGTATGTACTGTATTATTATTTATTAATTAGGGTTTGATTAATTTTAATGTGCTGCTTCCAAATTTTTTTATTTTCTTTTATCCTTTTTAACTGAATATGTTGTTTGAATACCTTTATCTGCAGTTTATCTATTGAATTTGTTATGACAAGTGCTATTTAATCTTGTTTCCTAGAGACAAAAATAATGTCAATGTGTTTTAAATATTATCATTACAAATAGACTATTGGGTCGGGTCGCATATCGCCAATCAACAACTTATAATAAATACTGCAAAATGTCATATATTTCTTGACCTTGGCCGACCCCTAACAGAAGCTTCTTGCTGATTGTCATTCAATTAAATTGCCCACTTCCACTTTAATACGTCTCTTGTTGTGTTTGACTCCATCATTGATGTCTCAGTTCCTTACTGGCACTTTCCGATGTTGATGATGGTATTGTGTGACACCCGGTTCTAGTTTTACACTTTTGCTTGACCTGTTATCTGTTGAGAAGCTTACCATATATTTAAGGTTTGTCCTAATACCGTATTTTGCTGCTTATGTTGTCAAGGAATAAGCAAACTAGTTTTTGCCTCTTTTACATCAGCAAGTGCGTCTCATGCTCATTCAACTACGGTATTTTCTTATCACTGTACCTAATACCATGCCTGACTTCTTACATTCAACTAATATGTCATAAATTTTTATATAATCATTTACCTGTGGGTGCGACGTTTTTTGATTTGGAACCATGCTTATTTGTGTCAATTTTATCTTTATGCCCGAAAAATGATATTTCTTTAATCTCCTCTCTTTCTAAACAAGGGCATCATTCTTTGCAGAAATTACACGTTTCTTCCTTTGGCTTTGTCACGAACAAACTTCACTAATAGGATGCAAACCAGAGGAATATCTATCAAAGCAGAAATGGATTCTTCGGAGCATAATGCAAAGCCTGAATCAGAGGTCCGTGTTTTTGTAAGAAGGAAAAGACTGAAAAAGCTTGAATTAGTTACAGAAAATGTTCAAAAATTAGAGTCTCAAGACCAGAAATTTGATAGCCTGCCTGACATTGAAGAATTTGAATATAAAAAACCAAGTGTTAATTTATCTCTGAGAAAATCTGAACCAAACTCTAGTGTCCCTGCAAATGATAAAACTGTGGCCAAACCACCATCGAATTGGGTCAAAGTTCTAGAAGGAATTCGTGAAATGAGATCTTTAGAAGATGCTCCAGTAGACTCAATGGGATGCGAGAAAGCAGGTAGCTCTCTTCCTCCTAAAGAACGAAGGTTTGCTGTTTTGGTATCTTCACTTCTATCGAGCCAGACCAAAGATAATGTCACCCATGGAGCCATACAACGCCTCCTTGACAACGATCTTCTCAAAGCAGAAACAGTTGAAGAGGCCGATGAATTAACCATAAAAAACTTGATTTACCCGGTTGGATTTTACACAAGAAAAGCTACCAACCTGAAGAAAATTGCAAAAATATGCTTGTTGAAGTACAATGGAGATATCCCAGACACCCTCGAGTCGTTGTTGTCACTTCCAGGTATAGCTGACAAAATGTGGGTGTGGGTGGGTGGGAAAGTCAAACGCGAAATCTTGACATGAAATACTTTTTCTTTCAATTTTTTCTTTTTAAATAAATGTTGGTATGTTACATATGATTATAAATCTATATTAGTACATTAATAATGTAATTTCTTGAATACAACAATATAAGAAGTTAAAAAAAAACATTTCAGGTGACTTTTAACTTGTTATGCTGGCTAAAATTTCTGTTTCTTACCCGTTCGACCCGTTAAAGATATATCACAACCTGAATAAACCCATTTGAAGATAAGAAAGCTAAAATTTGCCACCTTATCTTCCAGGTATTGGTCCTAAGATGGCTCATTTGGTGATGAATATAGCATGGAATAATGTTCAAGGCATATGTGTAGATACTCATGTGCACCGCATTTGTAATCGTCTTGGATGGGTATCACGTCATGGTACAAAATTGCCAACCAAGACACCAGAGGAGACACGAGAGTCACTGCAATCGTGGCTTCCAAAAGAAGAATGGATCCCAATTAATCCTCTTTTGGTGGGGTTTGGACAGACTATATGTACGCCTCTTCGACCTTCATGTGGTTTGTGTAGTGTTAATAAACTCTGCCCATCTGCATTTCAGGAGGCCACACCCAAGAAGATAGTCAGCAAGAAAACATGGTGAATCACGGGTATCTTTTATGTAAACCTTTGATGTTTGTTATATAAGCATTTTGTGATATGCTTCTACTAACAAAAGGCCAAAACAATGCCTGTACAGTGTTTATGCTTATTTCATTTAGCTAGTCTGTGTGGCCTATGAACCAACTGGTACTAATCAAGTATTTTTTACTTAACGGGTTCAAAACTTACTAAACAATTGTATGTTTGTGTGTGTATGTGCATTGAAGTGTTTCAGAAACAAATATATATTTCTTGTACTTGTATATTCATTAACTAGGGTTGATGATAATGAGAATATATTTATTGAGGTTTTGAAATCTTTCAAGAAGAATCACGCATTCAAGTGACCTTTTAGCATTTAAAACACGGCATGCTTTTAGGCGTTCGTCCATTCCCCAATGGTTGTCAATCTGTCATAATATGTGGCATTGCATTAGTTCAGCAAATGTTAGGGGCGGTGGTTGATGGTGGGAGAGAAGGTTGTGGCGGAAGGTGGTTTTGCCGTTTAGGGACAGGCCAAGGAGAATGATGGACGGTGGCGGCAGAGAAGTTTGAAGACACAACGGAGGTGGGATGCATATATCGTTTGGAGCTGGTGTTTGATAGCAGGCTAAAGAGAGCAAGATAAATGGATTCGAAGGGTAGTTGGTGTTTCATTGGAAGGGAAGAGGTTGGTTTTTTACTGTTATTCGAAGGGGCAAATGGTTAAAAATTTGTAAGTTTGTTTACTAAATTTAGCAGAGGGAGGGAGGAGGACCATCTTTGAAAGTTGAAACCGATATAGACTATTTTGATGTGGTGATAAAATTTAATGCAAACCAATGAGATAAATAACACCATTGTTGACTGAATAAAAATGGATACAGTACATACACGTAGTGTTTTGATGTTTAGATCACAACCGCCCATACTTCGTATGTATATATGTTACTACTCGTAGCTAAGCTTAGAACCACACACTTAAGTCAAACAAAAGACTATGTTTCTTTCTTTATTAGTTAATAAATAACTTACTAGGATAGGAAGGTATACTTTCGAGCAAATTGTATAAAATTTCATTTTAAAGTTTGGACTGAATCAAACAGACAACCCGCCACATTCTCTCCGACCAATCCACCTCCACCTATATATATAGAGATTGTAAGTGTTCTTATCTCATCTCTCTCTCTATATATATATATATACATAGTCTCATGCTGCTTGAACTAAGAGAATGAATTACACTACTACAATAATATTTACGATTACGACAGGATGTATGTATGTAATTACGCACATCCTTTAGCTTCGTTTCTTATTATTCGTTGTTTATTGCGTGTCGACTTTGATGACATTCTCAGTTGCTGGCCGGATTTCCTAGGATGGAATTATATATTTTGCGTTGACATACAACAAGATATGTCTACTGTCAACACGGTTACACAAAATTTTCTTTTATTTATTTTTCAAGAAAGTGAACGGTACTTTTTTTTTTATCTCTGGAAAACCACTAAATTTTTTAAAAATGCGTTTAGTTGTCTTCATTCAATAATAGAAAACATAATGAGTTTTCCTTTTGGAGAATTTTGATGTCCAAAAAGTATAAAATGCAATATCAAAAGGAGACACATGTTCATCAGATACCTTTTCTTGCTATTTATGTATTGAATTTGTCATGAAGGTATTTAATCGTGTTAATCAACAGGGAAAAGGACTAGAATTTTGACCATTGCAATAGATTAACTATTGGGTCACAAAATTCTGCAAAATGTCATATTTCTTGACCTTGATTCTCACTACCATATAGAAAGCAATGATGAGTTTTCGAAACACATTGCCATTAAGATCAATACCTAGCTGAACCTTCTTGCTAATCGTCGTTCACTTAAATTGTTCACTTGTGCTTCTGTACCACCACTATTGTGTCACCACTCCATGAATGTCTTCATACCTTATTGATATTAATAGATGTCGATGATATGAACTGCCCTAGGATCAAGGCGGGCTGTCCTCTTTTTTTTTTCTTTTTTTTTCCTTCCGACACCAGATTGTAGTTTTAGAGTTTTACTTTACCTGTTATGTGTTGAGCAGCTTACCTTAACTTAAGGTTTGTCTTAACTCTTAATAGCTTCTTTTGCTTCTCATGTAACAAGGAATACTAGTTTGTGACTTTGTTGCATCAACAAGTGTTCTCATGCTCATCCGTCTACGGTATTTTCTTATCACTCTTACTAATATGATACTTCAATTCTTACATGCAACTGACTTTCGAAAAATAAAATAAAATAAATTCTAACATGCAACTAATATATTATACAGTATGATGTAATCGTTTATTTACTTAAGTGAAAAAAGTTATTTGGAACCATACTTTGTGTCATTTTAATCTTTATGTCGGTAAAATCCTCTATAAATCTCCTCTCTGCCTAAACAAGGCTCTATTTTTCACAGGAACTACACTTTTCATCCTTTAGCTTTGTCACAAAAAAACTTCACCTCTAGAATACGTACCAGAGCAATATCCATCAAAGCAGAAATGGCATCTGCAGAGCATAATGCCAAGCCCGAATCTGAGGTCCGTCTATCTGTAAGGAGAAAGAGATTGAGAAAGCCAAGAGTAACTACAGAAATCGTTGAAAAGTTAGATCCTCAAGACCAGAAGTTAGTTAGCCTGCCTGACATTGAAGAACTTGCATATAAAAAACAAAGTTCTACTATATCTCTGAGAAAATCTAAAGCGATCTCGAGTGTGATGAACGATAAATTTGAGGTCAAACCACCATCTAATTGGTTCAAGATTCTAGAAGGAATTCGTGAAATGAGATCTTTAGAAGATGCTCCAGCTCACATTCTGGGATCTGAAAAAGTGGGTGATTCTCTTTCTCCAAAAGATTGGAGATTTGCTATTTTGATATCTACACTTCTATCGAGCATGACCAAACAACACGTGAACCATGGAGCAGTACAACGTCTCATCGATAACAATCTTCTCAAAGCAGAAACAATCGAGGAAACTGATGAATCAACCCTAAGAACCTTGACTTACCCAGTTGGATTTTATACAAGAAAAGCCACCTACATGAAAAAAGTAGCAAAAATATGCCTGGTGAAATACAATGGAGATATCCCAGACACCCTCGAGGAATTGTTGTCACTTCCAGGTAGAGCTGACAAAATTGGCAGGGTGGGCGGGTTGGATAACGGGTCAAAACGCATAAATATTGTTTTGTATGAAATGGCTTGGGTCAGGTTATGTTGACCCGTGCCCTTTTTTTGTCCACGTTTTTTTTTGTTAGTGTTATACGGTTATATGATGATTATATATAAAGACTACTCGTATATCATTACTAGGTCAAGTAGTCAAAGTTAACAGCGAAAACTTTCTAGTTTAATAATATAATTTCTTGAATAAAACAATATAAGATGTTAACAATGCATTTTGGGTGACCTTTGACCCTTTTTCTTTAACTAACTTTTCAGATTTTATCCTTTCACCCGTTAGCGATACAACACAACCAAGTCAACTTATTTTTGATATATAGAAAAGCTAAATTTTCCACCTCTACTTACAGGAATTGGTCCCAAGATGGCTCATTTGGTCTTGCATTTAGCATGGAATGATGTTCAAGGCATATGTGTAGATACTCATGTGCATCGTATTTGCAACCGTCTTGGTTGGGTTTCACGTCATGGTACAGAATCACCTACCAAGACACCAGAAGAGACACGAGAGTCATTGCAACTGTGGCTTCCAAAAGAAGAATGGGTCACGATCAATCCTCTTTTGGTGGGGTTTGGACAAACAATATGTACCCCACTTCGACCTTCTTGTGGTCAATGTGGTGTTAACGAACTCTGCCCATCTGCTTTTCGAGAGGCCGCACCCAAGAAGATAACCAGCAAGAAAACATAGCGAGGCACAGGTATGTTCTATGTAGACATTTGGTGGTTTCTTATATAAGCATTTTGTGATATGCGTCTGTATAACAGCAGGCCGTAACAATACCAGTTTTTTGTTCATGCTCATGTAAGGTTAGCTAGTCTGAGTGGCCTATGAACCAACTAGTACTAATCCAAGTTTTTAAATCTATTAATAATGGGTTATAAGTTTCAGAAATGAAAAGGGAATTTGGATATTTTGTACTTGTATTTTCATTAACTAGAGTTGATGATGATAAGAAAATGTTTATTAGCGTTTCAAAAAATTTCGAGAAGAATCGGTATTAGCATTTTAGTGCAATTTCATTGTACTTTGTACTCCAAAGATACAGTGTACACCTCAGGGCGTTGGCAATGTCACTACATGAGACACGGTATCATTCCATACCGCGCGGTAACACCGCCGCCAATGACGCGGTATGGGAAGCACGGTATCGATTGCCGCACGCTAGATGGAAAGAAAGAGACGTTACAGGCGACTGTTTCAAGTGCAACGGCTAATTTTTTAATTTATTTAAATACATTTCCACATGATTAATTATACATACCCACATACACAACACAACTCAACTCATCTTCAACCTAACTTCAAACCCATCTTCAACCCAATTTTTCAATTTTTGCAGAAAAATATAGAACCTAAAAAAAATACCAAACGTAACCCGAAAGTCACGAGGGGCGGCTCATCTCGTCATCGAGTTCATTCGCAACCCGTTCCCCGCCCACAAATGTACGAGTCCTCTTTTGAACCACAACCCGTTTACCGCCCCCAAATATACGAATCGTCTTCTCAAACTCAACTCGTTTACCGCCCCCAAATATACGAACCTCAATCTCCACCAATGTTCTACACCCAACAACCCCTCCCGCAATTGCCTACGAACTTCAACCCTTTTGAGCCGCGGATATGCCAACCAAAAAGACGTGAACATTTGAAGTCTCCGTTACCCATTCGCGATGATGATGATGATGATTTTTTCGACCAAGTGGAGATGATACCCGAGACACAACCATATAATGAAGCCGAAGAAGAAGTTGATGCCAAAGAAGTCCAAGAAGTTGTACCCGAGGTTCGTACACGTCCAAAGGAGGAGGAGGCGTTAGCTAAGTCTTGGATTAAAATTTCAACCGACAAAAAAGTGGGAGATCGTCAAACAAAGGAGGGATTTTGAAAGCGAGTTCTCAAGCATTTTCAAAGCTTAATATCAGGAACCGCACGCACGAAAGATCAAGTTAATTCGAAGCGGGGGATTATGAATGCGGCTATCGTTGCATTCAATGGTTACTACCACCAAGCGGCGGTATAAATCATAGTTTACCTTTTATAATTTATGCAATTTATATATGCAATTTGATATATGGTTTACAATTTGATAGAATTTATGATATATGCAATTTGATACACTTTACAATTTGATATAATTTATGATATATGCAATTTGATTATGAATACAGTGTTTGTTTTTGATGATGATATATGCATGTTAATTTGATACACTTTACAATTTGATAGAATTGATAGAATTTATATTTACAGTGTTTTTGTTTTTGACCATTCGTTTTATAATGTATAGCCCATTTCTTTTTATATGCAATTTATAATGTATAGCCCATTTCGTTTTATATGCAAATTATAATGTATAGCCCATTTACTGAAAGCATAAATGTATAGTATATATATTTTAGATTTTTGTCCATTTCGTTTTTGACCATTTACAGTATATATATTTTAGATTTTTACATACATTTACATACATTGCGTTTCTATTTATAGGTGCGTATCAATCAAAGCGGGTGTAACGATCTACAAATTTTTGAGAGAGCCTTATTGGATTATGAAAAACACTATAAAAAACCGTTTACGCACCACAAAGCTTGGCACATTGTGAAACAACAACCAAAATGGCTAGAACAACTGGGCATTGCTCAAGATTCCAAGGGATCAAGCAAGAAAAGAAAGTCGTCCGACTCAAGTAACGTTCCAACGCCAAAAAACGTTAACGAGTTGGATTGTGACTTACCGAACCTTAACGATAACCCTGCGTCATCCCGTCAATCGAGAGGGAAAAAAAAGAAGAACGTTGAAGCTTCGGATCGAAGTTCGGTACGTGACACATTGGAAATTTACACGTCCGAAAAACAAAGTTTATTGAAGGCGTAATTGGAGGTTCAAAAGAAAAAGGACGAAGAATATTTCAAGTTTATTGACGGGGAGGTCTATAATCGTGACATAAAGTTCGTTATGGAGCCGCACGAGAATATCCCGGACCCGGCTTTTAAAGAGTTCGTCATCGGCAGAAAATGCGAGTTATGCGCAAAATACAGTTGGCCGTGTAGTTTGTAGGATTTAATGTTTTAATGTTTTAATTGGAAGGATTTAATGTTTTAATTTGTAGGTTTTAATGTTTTAATTTGAAGGATTAATTAATGTTTTAATATTTAAATTTGTAGAATTAAATTTTAATGGAATTTTAGTTTTTTTTAAAAAAAAAAAAGACAAGAAATTAGACTGTGGTATGGATTTCAGTGTGGTATGTCATTGCCAATGAAATAAGAAGGTGTGGTATGAAAAAGTAAGGGAATGAGGTGGCATAAGAAGATTAGTTGAGAAGTGTGGTATGATTTGCGGTACTACATCCCATTGTCAACCCTAGGCATGAGCACGGGTCAAAACCTGGCCCGACCCGACCCGAACCGGCGTGACCCGTGACCCAGAAGTGCAAGAAAATCGAACCCGTGACCCGGCCCGTTAAGGTTTGGTTCGGTTCTGTTCGGGTCGGTTTCGGGCGGGTCTCGGGTTTTCTTCACAATTTCACAGTTTTTGGCCAAACCCGACCAGGTCCGAACCGAACCGAACCGGCCGACCCGTGACCCGAAAATGCAACAAAAGCTTGACCCGTGACCCGGCCCGTTAGGGCTTCGGGCGGGTCGGGTCGGTCCGGTTACGGACGGGTCGCGGATTTTTGGTCCAAATGCTCATGCCTAGTCAACCCCCTTAATATAAAAGTTGTGTTCATGTATTAAATATGGTAATTAATGTATTATTATTATTTTTATTATAAAAGTTGAGTTCACGCAAAAAATATGATAATTAATGTCTCTATATTTTTATTACTCTTATTTAATAACCTGTAGTTACCGTACCTGTTTAAAGCAAACAGTACCTAATCTATTTCAAATATCTCCGAACCTTAATTTACTCCTGAACCAGTCACATTTATTAGAATTTTTATTAAATAAAAAATATTTAAAAAGATATTTAAATCTATTTATTTAATTCTATATTTCGTTTTCTTAAAACATAAATTCTTTTATTATCAAATCTATTTATTTGGATTTTTTAATAATATCAATTTTTTATATTGATTTGCGTTTTCCGATGATAGTTTTATTAATACTTTTTTATTAAAATTAACTTTAAATATATTTAATTTTTCTTTTATATCTTTTAAAACATAATGTTTTGTAAAATTTCAAATATACCGTTATGATGTGCTTATTTTTATTTACGTTTCAATATAAAATTTTAACAACAAATTTCGTTTATGGTTTCTCTATGTTCCTAAATATTAAATTCACTGTATATAAAATTACAAGAAAATATATTTAGTATGAATATTCTACCAAAATTTATTATTAATATCAATTGTATTAACCAAATAAAGTTCTGTATAATTAATATCAGTTTTAATAAACATTGTGAACAGATTTTTTAAACAATCACGCATCGTGCGGGTAAAAGACCTAGTATATATATATATATATATTGAGTCTATGGAAAAGTAAAGCTAAGAATATTAATCTCTAAATTTTCTATCTAAATATAAAAGTTGAGTTTATGTAATAAATATGGTAATGAATAGTGAATAGTAAAAAAGTTGATATCAAAATTTGTAGCTAATTAAAACTATAAAAAGTTTAAGATGAGTTTTTTTTTTAAGAAATTTAAAACTATAATATTATTAGTTGACTATATGTCCGTTTTAATTTGTCTTTAAAATTTTTAAATTTATTTATTTTAATTCAAATATTTTAAGTTTGATATAATATATATATATATATATATATATTTAATTTGTTGTAAACAAATAAAATCATTTCACAAAAATTTACAAAAAAATTGATGTTTTGATACATATATACCCTATAGATAGATGCCTAATTAGTAGATACATACCAGAATGACGCCTTTGATGTAATCTTTTGTTATGGGAAGATCAAAGTCAGCCGTTTTTTGGACTCTTAATAGAACATCAACGAGATCTTCTTGATCATTGTTGGCACATGGTCTCTTTTGGTGTTCTTCCAATATATCTTCCAAGATCATATCAAGTTGTTTTTGCCTCTTCAGCCACTTAGCTTTCTTCCCAGAAATAACATTAAAGAACTGCACACTAGGGAAATATGAAGTTAAATTGAAAGCATTCAAACCTCTATTTATATCATAGAATACTTCTATGAGCATCTTTCGGTTTTTACATATATCACCAACTGTAGCCCTACAAATCACATTGTTCACCATCTCTGCCACCATTTCTCTTATTATAACAGGTCTTCCGGCTGATGATTCGAGAGACTTACGCATATGAATAAGCTCCTCTTCTCGAATATAGCTATAGGTTTGGACCCTCTTAAGACTAAGAAGTTCCAGAGTACAAATCTTCCTCATTTGTCTCCAATACTTCCCATGAGGAGCCCATATAATATCTTGACCTTTGTAAAATAGGATTTGAGAGGCTGTGGTGTTCGATCTATCGGAAAAAATGTGATCGTAGGTTGTTAAAATCTCTTGGGCTAGTCTTGGATTGGATACAACCATAGTAGAAACTTCACCTAGCTGTAAATGCATGAGTGGGGCGCCATATTTACTAGCCAAGCTTCTTAGAACTCGATGTGGGGCTGCACCTTTGACTTGGTGAATGTTTCCAATAATGGGAAGTTTTGGGGGTCCTGGTGGCAAGTTTTTTGATGACGACTTGGGTTTTATGAGTGCCCAAAAAGCAGTGAAGATAACTAGTGAAGAAGCAATTAGAGAGAAGATGTGGAAAGAATCCATCGTTGGTTGATCTTTCTTGGATATGAATAAAAAGAATCTTATTGTTTTAAGAAATATGTGATCTGTGTATTTGTTTTTAATGTTGTTTTATAGAATATCAAAGGATAGAAATCACATAGATATACAAATTTATTTATATAGGTAAGAGCATGCATTTGACCTTTTACAAGTGTCAACCACAATTAATATACTTACATCAATCATGAATGAAATTCATAAAGACATGCAAATATTTCGTCTGGATCCTATTAACTTTCGTCTGCATCCTAATAAATTACCAAAAATATATTATATATATATATATATATTGAAGTGATCAAGTGAGAACCAAGAACAAGGGTGAGAACTGTGAGAACCCCTATTTTTCTCCTTCTCTCTTTTTTTTAAAAAGACTTATTTATTTATACTTTCACTTTTATTTCTTCTCAATACTTTTCATCATCTTTCTCTCTCACTTCGAGACTCACAAACTCCGATCACCACCATCTCCGAGGGCGGAGCCCGTGCGGCTAAGGGCT
>JAOEHQ010022303.1:0-14332 GCA_025447715.1 Asclepias incarnata
ACATACACTCTCTCTCCTTATCCCCAAATAAAAAAATAAATAAAACTCACACACATACGCGTAAATCTCCTCATCGTCCGATTTCTTAAAAAAGATGGGGGAAGATGATGAAGGGGAAGGATGGGGGTGGTGCCTATGGTGTCTTCAAAGATGGGAAGGATGAAGGGGTAAAGATGGGGGGTAGGGAGAGGCCTAAGAGATTAGTTATTGATTGGTGGCGAGAGTGATTTTTCTGACTGAAGTGACGCTGAGAGAGACTATAATGGTTAATAATTTCATGACCACATAGCAACACGAAACTATGTGTGTGAAAGAGAGTGAGAGAAACCCCAACCCCCCTTCAAGAAACAATTACAGGCAGCCTGCAGCAGATGGGAACGAAGACAGATGGGAGCACGTCAGCCAACGGAAGAGACACCCCACGGTTACATCCTTCTTCGTCTACAACCTGCCACCCTCACTTACAGGTAATGATCTAACCCAACTCTTCAAAAACCATGGAAAACTTGTAGATGCTTATGTTGCCAAGAAGAAAGACAAATACAATAATCCATTTGGTTTCATTCGATTCCGAAACGTAACAAATCCTTCCCACTTCCTGACCACCCTCCAAAACACGAAATGTGACGGACTCATTTTAAATGTCTCACCCACCAGATTCGATAAACGTGGGAAGCCCACTCATGCAAAAAACACAATCCCTCAAACCACCAAAAACAACACTGCAACCAATACAACCTTTCATTTTCACCGCCCTCCACCTCTTAGCAGAAACCCCCCTTATCCCACCAACTCCGGCAGAACCTACAAAGATATACTAAACAAAACACCAACCACCACACCCATATCCATCACCCTGCCTTTCTCTGAACCAAAAACCCCATCATATTGGAAAAAAATTTCTATCATCGCCACCACTAAAAACCTCGCCACCCTCGAAAACCTGGAATCAATCCTCAAAAACAACGTCCCCAACACCAACATAACAATCAGCTATATTGGTGGACTCACAGTACTACTCACTTTTAATGCCTCAATCATAGCTGAATCCTTTCTCTCTGAAAAACAAACATTCCTGTATGAACAATTCTCTTATTTTAACATATGGAATGGTGAAGATCAAGAATTTGGTCGGCTAGTCACTGTGAAGATCTATGGAGTCCCACTGGTCTTAAGAGATCGTGAAACATACAATAAGGTGGCCTCATCAGTGGGACAACTTATCCAGTATTCCAATGCCAGCCCAAAAGATGATAATTTATCTCTTGATAGGGTTATTTTACTAATCGATTCTTATCAGAGAGTTGACCAGCAAGTTACCATAAAGTGGAGATCAAAGTCTTTTGTTGCACGTGTTGTTGAGGACCAAACAGATTGGACCCCACCATTTTTAAACCCAGACGACCACCTTGAAACAGACAACAATGACACTCCGGCAGACTCCGGTGAAACCCCAAATTTGAATAGCATGGAAGAAGACCATCCAGTTCACATGGGGATGCCAAACGATACATTCAATTCAAACAATTCAAAAAGCTTCCCTCCCGCCAACAATGCATTAAATGACTTAACCCCCAATATCAACACAACCCAAAAAAGCCACACTTCCCAGCCACCCCTATCAAATACTCCTGTCCCCCATGGAACTTACACATCAAATACTCCTGGACCCCACTCCTATCAAACAACCCCACTACCACAGCCACCCCCCATGCAAGAAGATAACGTTTTCAATAGCCACACTCCCCCAAAAAAACAAAACCACACTCCTGTACCCACATCAAACATCCCTGGACCCCATTTCTATCAAACAATCCCACTACCGCAGGCACCCCCCATGCAAGAAAATAACGTTTTCAATACCCCACGCAGCTCTCGAAAAAGACAAAGACAACACTCTCCTACCTATGACCTAAATTCCCCAACGGTCTCTTTCTCTTTCCACCACCATAACCAATCTCTCACCCAAAACTCAGCCCCACCATTACCAAACTCCTACCCAAATCTCTCATACCGTTCTAGAGCTCTCCCAATCCCCTTTCAGTCCTTGCAGGAAGACATAACCCCAAATGATCTTGTAAACCCTCCATACCCATACCATAAACCAACTGAACTACACCAGAACCCAAGTGACCCAACTCAATATGCTACCTTTCAGCAACAAAACCATACCCAAAACCCAGCCTCTGAAAACATAACCACCTCAGAACTCCCAATCCCCTCTTCCAACATTAAAAACAGTCTTGAAAAGGAGGTAGAAGAAACCATAAAGGTTGGTGAGTGTGTTCGTGTCAACCTTTCTGATCACGAACAACTGGTTCGTGACCAAGTACTTCAAGACCGTGCTCAACCAATAATCCAATGAATTTTTTGAGCATTAATATCCGTGGTATAAAAGATGATAGTAAAACCCGGTGGATAAATGAATTGAAAAAGAATCATAACATCAGTTTCATCTGTATCCAAGAGACTCACAGACCCAATGACAAAGACCTCCATCCTCAAAAAATTTGGGGGAACTCGCCTTTTAAATCTGACTTCATACCCTCCTCTGGTATTGAAGGTCGATCAGGAGGAATCCTGAGCATATGGGAGCCTTCTACATTCACACTCTCCAACTCCATCAAATCCACTCACTTTCTCATAACCAGTGGCTATATTAATGGCATTACCTCCCCATGCAACATCCTCAACATTTATGCACCACAGGAGATCCAAGCAAAACAATGTCTTTGGAACGAGATCTCGAATCACCTATCTTCCATCCCAGGCCTATGGATAATATTGGGGGATTTCAATGCGGTACGAACCCCCTCTGAGCGGAAAAACTCCATCTTTAATCCCACGTGTGCCTTCTCTTTCAATGCCTTCATTCACCAAAATGGTCTTTTGGAATACACCATGCACGGTGGTTTATTCACCTGCATCAAAGACAACGGATCAAAACAGAGCAGAATCGATAGAGTCTTAGTCTCTAAAGACTTTATGGATGAATGGCCAACCGCCTCCCTTACAACCCTGCCCCGTTCTCTCTCAGACCACCGTCCTCTTATCCTTACCACTTCGAGTCTTGATTTTGGTCCCTCACCCTTTCGTTTCTTCAATTCATGGCTCGTGAAACCTGGGATCAATGAGATCATTATTAACAGCTTATATTCGGGCTACAACTTTGGTCGACCTGATCAAATTTTGAACTCAAAACTCAAGAGATTGAAAACGGATCTCAAAGAATGGATTCACAACACCAAATCGCTGGAGAATAATGAAACCAATGCCCTCACCAAACAACTCGAAGCCCTGGATGCAATCATTGATTACCGTGATTACACAGAAGATGAAATTGCCCTGTGGACCGAAACAAAAGGAAAATTGCAGTCCATTGAACTCTCAAAAACCCAAGACCTCCAGCAGAAATCTCGATCAAGGTGGGTTAAAAGTGGTGATGAAAACACGTCTTTCTTCCACAGCCTCATCAATTGCAGAACAGCAAGGAACCGTATAAATGGCCTAGAAATTGATGGAAGCTGGTTTATTGATCCACCAACAATCCGTGAGGCTGCCAAAAATTTCTTCCAAACCAAATTCAGTGAGCCCATCAAAAACAGACCCATCATTGATTGCCATGGCCTAAAAACCCTTTCCCATGAGGACGCCAATTTCCTTACCTCTCCATTTAGTCTAACTGAAATCTCTCAAGCGGTTTGGGATTGTGACAGTGAAAAAGCCCCTGGACCCGATGGCTTTAACTTTGGCTTCATCAAGAAATACTGGGACCATTTAAAATTTGATTTTCTCAATATCATGCTTGATTTCTACTCAACAGGGACAATTAGTCATGGCTGCAGTTCTTCTCATATTGCTCTTATTCCAAAGCTGGCATCCGTTAAATAGCTAAATGATTATCGTCCAATCACCTTAATTGGGTGCATCAAGAAAGTAATTTCCAAAACCCTTGCAAACCGTCTCAAACAAAAAATCTCCAAGATCATATCACCCACTCAATCGGCTTTTCTCACGGATAGGAATATATTGGATGGTCCTCTTATGCTTAATGAAATCATCAACTGGTTAAAAAAGAGCAAACGTGAGACTTTTTGTTTCAAGATTGATTTCGAAAAGGCCTTTGATACAGTCAATTGGAATTTCCTATTATCCATCAAAGAGCAGATGGGTTTTCCAGTCCGATGGATCAGATGGATTCACGGCATTCTCACATCCACTCGTTCCGCTGTTCTTATCAACGGATGCCCAACCCCGGAATTCAATTGTGAACGAGGTATGCCCCAAGGGGACCCCCTCTCTCCATTTCTCTTCATCATTGCAATGGAAGCTTTTTCAAACATCTTCCAACGAGCAGCCAACATTGGCCTTATTTCTGGAATCGAGTTACCAAACTACGGACCCAAAATCACGCATTTTTATATGCTGATGACGCAATCCTCCTTGGGGCCTGGTCAACAACTCACATTGCAAATATCTCAAGACTGCTGAGGTGTTTCCATATAGCCACCGGTCTTAAAGTCAATCTGCAAAAATCCAATTTTTTTGGCATAAATCTACCCCCTGACGCCACAACCATCTCTACAAACATCCTCAATTGCAAAACTGGCCATCTTCCCATGAGCTACCTTGGTCTCGTAGTGGGGGCGAATATGAACCTAGTAAAGAATTGGACCCCAGTTATCCAAACCTTCGAGAACCGCCTCTCTCAATGGAAAGCATCAACCCTCTCCCTTGGTGGACGTATCACTCTAATCCGTTCCGTGCTTGACAGCCTCCCATCTTACTTCTTCTCACTGTACAAGGCTCCGGTAAGTGTTTTATCTAAGCTTGAATCTATTAGAAGATCATTTTTTTGGGGGGGATCCTTAAACCACAAAAAAATCTCCTGGATTTCCTGGGACAAAGTCATATCTTCAAAAGAATCGGGCGGGCTTGGATTGGGAAGTCTTCAAGAAAAAAATTTATCTTTGCTTGGCAAATGGTGGTGGCGTTTTCGTAATGAGTCCACTAGTCTTTGGGCTCGTGTAATATCTTCCATTCACCATACAAGGTGTAATTGTTCCCCGATACCTTTTAAGACTGGTATGGTGGGAGTTTGGAAAGGCATCGCTAACCTAAACTCCCACCTCACCCCGTTTAATATTTGCTTGGAGAGTTTAATTGTAGGTAAGGTTGGAAATGGCACTTCAATCCGCTTCTGGATGGATGTATGGAATGGTGATACTCCTTTCCACATAGCTTATCCGGATCTCTTCAAATTAGAAAAACGAAAGGATTGTCTTCTCAAAGATCGGTGCACGGGTGCGGGCTGTTTTTCCCAATGGGAATGGTGTTGGTCGCGTCCACCATCTTCCCCAACTGAACTTCAGCAGCTGTTACACATGTTATCGCAGATCACTCGCACATCCCTATCTAACTCAGCAGATTCATGGTCATGGAATGGTGACCCCTCCGGTTTATTCACAGTCAAATCAATGAAGACCATTCTACAATCAGCTTCCTATGGCCCTTATCACTGGACTTTCCCATGGAATCGCTTGGCACCCCTAAAAGTTAACATTCTCGGATGGCGTTTGGAATTAGACCGAGTCCCTACCAAAGACCAGTTGCAACTCAGGCAAATCCCTCTGCCATCGACAAACTGCCCTATGTGCAACAACCAACCTGAAACTGCAAACCACTTATTCTTACTATGTCCTTTTGCGGATTCTCTCTGGAAACATTTTCTGCAATGGTGTAACCTCCCTCTGATTAAACCTTCCAACATGAAAGAGCTATTCACTTTGCATCAGGATCTCAACGTCGACCCAAAGAAACGCAAATACATCAACCTTATTATCCTAAGTTTCTGCTGGGTGATCTGGAAATCTAGAAACGAATATGTTTTTTCAAGCAAACCCCCATCCTTCCGTTATGTGGCCAAAGAGCTCAAAACAATCAGCTTCCTTTGGCTTTCGAACAGATCCCAGAAAACCGAAATGGAATGGTCCAAATGGTGTAATTTTAGTTTTTAAATTCACTTGTAATCTCCTTTAATTATGCTTGTACTCTAGCTACTTGCTAGTCTCTTCATATCAATAAAAATATCGAATGTTCAAAAAAAAAACTGATGATTAGTATGTTACAGCCTTTCATAAAAGTTATTTTCATAGAAATAAGCTGAATAAAGTACTAGCCAATGTGGGTTAACCTACTTGGTAGAGGCTTTTGTCTATTGGGATGAAGACAAAAGTTTAAATCTTGGCATAAGGTAAATTAGTATTATTGGTGTAATTTAGGAGTATATTAAATTTGTTGTTAAATAAAAAAAGAAAAGAAAATGTTAAATGCAGCTCTTAGGGCTGCACTTAACATGCATAAAAAAGTTGTACTTTCCATATTAAAAGCCCATCCCTGAATTTTATGGTAAGTATACAACTATTTAATGCACTTTATATACCGCCTTTAAGGCTTTGTTTAGCAAAACTCAAAAAGAAAAAAAAAAGATATGGAAAGATATGGAGATCTGGATATAACTTACTTGATAATTGAGTGCAAATCTAAGCTCTTGCACGACTTTACCTATTGTTGGTCGTTGTGCACGGTCTAATTGCAAACATTGATACGCTATTGCTGAAAACCTTTCTAAACACTTTGGAGAAATATTATCGTGTAGACCAATGTGAATAATTGTATCCATTTTCTTTTCTTCGTAGCATTTCCGTGACAATGGAATTAGAAATTTGCGACTATCGTCATCATCTTGTACATATACATGTCTTCCACAAAGAACTTCGAATAAAACCACACCAAAAGAATAGACGTCGGATTCTTTTGTCATGTAGCCTGTCTTCATATAAAAAGGATCACAATAGTCAGCTGAACCTACTACTGCAAATGGAATAAAAATGGTAGATTCTTGGTTAGCAGGACCCCGTTTAGACAAACCAAAGTCTGCTATCTTAGGTCTCCAATTGTGATCCAACAATATATTTGCACTTTTAATATTCCAGTGTAAGGCTCTTTGTTGACTTCTCTCTACAGGTTCATGAAGATACTGTAGTCCCATTGCAGCCCCTAGGCATATGATGAGGCGTTGATGCCAAGAGAGATCGACACTATCTAGGTGTAAATCGAGACTTTTGTAAGATAGATACTCATAGACAAGTATATTCTCACCACCCTCATCACAAAAGCCTAAGAGGGAGACAAGATTTTCATGTTTGTATTGAGAAATCATCATTATTTCTTTCCAAAATTCAGTGGTTCCTTGTTCAAATGATTCATATAAACGCTTTACAGCGACCATGGTGAGAACGCCCGATAGGAGAATTTTTCCTTTATAAACTTTTCCTAACTTACCACGCCCGATACAGTAGGTGTCACTAAAATTGTTGGTGGCAGATTCTAAAACTTCGAGTGAAATTTTGAGATTTTGGAACTCTTTAATGGAAGACGACATCATTTTAGTGATTAGAACAAACAAAAGAAGAGAAGGGATACAAGATGAAGCAGTAGTAGCAAATCGACGGAAAAGCTTGACAAGATTAAAAAATCGACGGAAAAAATTGCCTTTACAAAAAAAATATTAAGAAATTAAATGTGTTTTCTATCTTTCTCCATCAGCACTCACTTATGTGTTGTATTAATATATTACAAGGCGCCAGCTGTTATATATTTTTTTTCAACGGCCAAACAAAACGCGTTATATAACCAACTACCCCGGCTACTTGGTTGTTTTTAATTAATGGTAAGTGATTCGTACACGTTTGAAATACGGACCCTTAATTAAAGTCAACACATCTTTGATCTAATTTTGTGCATGAAAAGACCAGCTCATTGGTGGGAGATAAATATGGTACTTTCTTTCCTGTTTCATTGTGTCTTTTGGTTTCATAGTGCAACATGGTGACGTATTTTTTGGTATACAGCTATTTAGATATTTTAGTATTTTTATCCTCCAATATTTATATTATTGGGATAAACCCAAAAAATATATATTAGGAAAAATTAAAAATGATTCATAAATAGTTCAATTGAATTGTTTTAAATTAAATATAGTGAAGTATGTCACCCGGCCGTTGCCCCATGAGACATTACATTTATTGTGTATGGTAACATGTAAAATTTATAATGTGTTCTCAGAATAACCTATGTTCACCACTCTAACATATAGTGTAGTTGTTCACAAACGGCACGTACCTCTGAGGTTGATCGAACCTCCTACCCAAATACGACTCCTAAACAATTATATAAATTAATTTGCCTTGAACTTCAAATGAAAATGTAAACAACATATTAACTTATATTCAAAACAAAAATACAAACTAATGAACAAAAGTAAAAATAATAATAATAATAATTAAAAATCATAACAACATAAAATTACGAAAGTCATCTCTCTATATAACTAAGAGAGGATATGGTTGATCTTATGTGGCATTCCTTTAAGCTCGCCACGTCAGCTTTTTCATACGTGGCGTCACCATATTGATTCGAGTGACACGTGCTGACACCTAATCTGCTTACATCAGCTTCCACATTGACACCTAATCTGCTTACATTAGCTTCCACATAAGTGTTTAATAGTCACAAGGATATTTAATAAATTCTATATAAAAAATGCCGGAGGTGGGGATAGAACCCACGACCTCCGGGTTAACTTGTAATCTATTTGACCGCTTCTACCGATACGTTTTTTGTAACACCACAATACATATACTATAGTAGATTAAGCGGCTCACAATATATACAAGAAAAGACATCTAAATTTTGTGATTATTTTCACATGAAACCAACTATTGGAATTAATAATCTTTGTGATATTGTAGAAAAGCGTGAGATGTCACGAAATTTTAAGGGTTATTAAGTTTAAGATTATTTTGGTTTTTCGTATCATGTTTGAATTAATTATTAGATATTTCATAAAGATGGCATAAATCAAATTAATTAACAAGTTTTGTTTTTCGCATTGGGTCATTTTTAAGGTGCTAAAAAAATCCCGTGCATCATCAATCGATGGTGTTATAGTGTTGATTTTATCATACTGCATCATTGAAGTATATACATTGTTATAGTTTTACTTAGAATCAGATTTTGTTTTAATAAGTAGTCATGTACATTCAGCTCGATTATTTTAATTTAAAAAAAAACAATGATACACGTAAAATTAATATCATGTTATGTTATTTTGTGAAACTTAAGAATTCACCTAATTTTACAATTAAATATATGTTTTTATTTATTCTAAGATTAATTTCATTCATTTTAACAAAATTTTTATTTGTAATAATGTTTAATATCTTATCGTTTACATTATGCTTAATAAATATAGATAGTTAAACATATTTCATGATTAATAAATACTATAATAAATATAGATAGTTATGCTTTAATGAATTTATGTCATAAAATTATTATTTACATTATTCGTCATCGATACTGTTTTTGTTTTATCGTAAACTATGGATTATACAATTATTATCAATTACTTTTTATTTGCGTTATCAGTCAGCCTCATACATCGCATGGGTTTAATCTAGTACTATATATGAGTTAAAATACAATTGAAGTTACCACTAACCAAATAAGCTTTGTGTCTGCATATGACAACATAATGAATAAATAAAAAAAATAATATATAAAATGGAAAAGGAAAAACGACAAACAATAGGAAACCTATATTTGGTGGTGTGTGGTGAATGTAAAAGCAATTGATTTACAAGAGGTAGTGTAGTTATTTTAAGGGTTGATGAATCTATATTGAAAATTATTTCATTAAGGGTATTATAGGTATATTAGATAGAGATGTTTAAATTAGTGAATAGAAGTGAGGGACAAGATAGTAAGATCTAGAGGCTTTTTTGATAAAATGGGGAAGGGGTTCCCTTTTATTAAGGAATATAGCGATATATAATATAACTATGGAGTCATAGCTAAAGAGAGTAAATGAAAAAACGTAAAGTTTAGGGTTGTACTTCGCAATATGGCTTAACTTTGAAATTCGAATGAAATGAAGAAATAACTACTAAGTGATGTTCCAAAAATACTCTTGATGAAATAATTTACAATATTTATCTCTCTAACTCTTAAAATAACTACACTAGCAACTTTTACATCAATTACCTTTACATCAATAACCTACACTATTCGTCGCCGCCGCCGCCACCATATGTCGCCACCACAACCACCAGCAGTCGCCGCCGTCACCATCGCCATCATCACATCGCTGCCACCGCCGTCGTCGCATTACGCGGGTACCCATCTAATATAAAATAAACGGCACAAATCAATATAAGGTTTTTATATTTGCACCTGTGGTTTGATAATAATTAGAGATATGCCATTGCATAATAAATATACTTGGCATTTTATATTTGCCCCTGTGGTTTGATAATATTTACATATATACCATCGCATATAAAAAAAACTTGGCACGAATTTTTAGTATATATACCAATAATACCAATATAATTTTGATCCAAATCCATATATTTTTAGTAAAATTTATATATCATGTATAATTGAAAATGAAATCATTAGTAATTAAAGAGAGAACGGTGCTACTCAAGTCCAAACTTTTCCTAAATAGATACTCGTAGACATTATATTCTCATCACCCTCATCACAAAAGCATAAGAGCGCAGGGAGTGGGTTTGGTGAAGAGGTCGGCGCCGATCGGGGTGGTCGGTAACACCACCGCGGGCCATTCGGTGAAGGAAAAATAATGGAGAAATCGGGGAAGAATGCTGAGAAAGAGAGAGAGAGAGAGACTAGAGGAGCGTGATTGGTCCACAACGGTTATATTTTTGACCGTTCAAGTTTTTCAAAAAAAAAAATATATTTTTTTAAACCTCTTTTTCACTATAAATACATCACAATCTTCACATTTTAAAATCACAAATCAATTTTACATACAAAATCATCACAACCCATCTTCCACTTTCTCCTAAAATTTTATTTTTTATTTACCACAAAAATGTCTTCCGATTCTTCCTAATTCGAATACGTTTTTCCGTCTTCTTCCGACGATCTATCCACGGGTAGCTCGATGCAATTTTTGCTTAACCCGGCTCAATTTCTTGAAGACACGAAGATGTCCATCACCGTCTTCGGTATGATCTCATGGAGATCGTAATAGCTCAAGACTTGTCATATCTAGACGATGATTAGTGTTTTTTTTTTAAGTATTATGTAATGTTTGTTTTTTAAGTATTATATAATTTTAATATTGTTGCTGATTTTATATAGTAAAAATATATGAAAAAAATAAAGAAATTGGATAGATTTGGTGACCACTCCCACCAAATTGGTGGGTGTTGGGAAGAATTGGAGAATTTTAAGTTGGAGGGTTTTTATTAGGTAAAGATAATGTGACAAATTGAAAAAGTTTACTAAATTGGTGATCACTCCCATAGGAGAGAAACAAGTTTTTCAGGTTTGTATTGAGAATCATCATGCATCACATTCTTGAGTTTAAAACCATTGGAAAATAAAGAAGATGAATGGATATGATAGAAAAAGAACAGAAATTCTATACATAAAAGACATTTTCAAGTTAAAAGGAAAAGAAGTTATAGTCAATTTTACAATTATATCCACAACAATTGATTTTTTTTTTATTTTAAAAATCATAAATATTGTATTAATAATCTTATGTGTTTTTGCAAAGACAATACACCCCAATTTATGAGGTATCTCATGAGGCCCGTTATAATTGTTATGTGTCGCAGCAAAGTGTTGGGAACATCCTTAATAATGTGCCACTTAAGTGGGAAAAAACCACTCCATATATCAAGCTGCGGAAAATCTATGTTCTTTTCGTAATCGGCAGTTATCAAATAGACAAATACTGTATCATGGGTAAGAAGATAAGATTCCAAGTATTATATACTTCTTATTAGAGTTAATTACAATTTTCGTCCTTGTCGTGGTCCCCAACTTGCAGTTTTCGTCCATAGCTTTCATTTATTACAGTTTTAGTCCAATTTTTTTTTTGCTCCATCAACACTTTTAGTCCAAAGAAGTAACGTCCGTTTAGAATGTAGTCATGTGCGTGGCACATGATGGGTATAATGGTTTTTCATGACACAAGGACCAAAACTGTAAATCCAAATCTTGGTCAACACTCACACAAGCTACTGTAGCTAAATGTACAAATCCAAAAGCCTAACATACAACACATTTATGCACTTTTGGTCATCATCATCAAACAAAAGCATATCTTCATCTTCATTTTTGAAACCTTTTTCCGTATCTATTTCATCATTTATCGCAATCAAATCAAAAAATCTTCATCTTCATAGTGTATATAGATATAGATATACTAGTTGATGAAGAAGATGGTGATGATAGATAAAAAAATAAGATTTAATTATGCTTTGGTCCCTGTGGTAAAGAAAAGACTAAAATACCTATCATGTGCATGTCACGTGACCCCATATTTAACGTTTGTTAGTGATTTGGACCAAAAGTGTCGACGGAGCAAAAAATTTTGGACCAAAACTGTAATTTTTAAAAGTTAGGGACGAAAACTGCAAGTGACGGTCCACGACAGGGACGATTTTTGTAATTAACTCTTCTTATTATTTAGAAGTTATTATATTATTGCAGACAAGGCCAGTTAGGCTGTTATGGAACTATCCTTAATAGCATTATAAGTATTAATATCCTTAAAAGCATATAAGTAGTATTTTAAACCATTTAATGGAAGGCTCAATTAGCTTGACTAGTCTAGTAGCTCGTGGAGCTCGTTCAGATCGAAACAGTTAAATGATCTTTCGAACGAGATGAACCAAAAAATAACTTTTTAAGTTCGGCTCGTCTGACTAGTCGAGCTCGTTTAACTCGAACTCGAAACAGTTAAACTCGAACTCGGTTTAATGAGCTCGAGCTCGTGAGTAGCTCGTGAATAGCTCGTGAACAGCTCGGCTCGATTCTCACTCTTACAATATAGTGTATCCCTTTAATGTCTAGTATTATCTAATGGTCTTTGATCTTGGGGTTTCTCATCTGCAGGGTCCAAGACTTCGAGTCTCACTCCTACACATTTGTGGGGGTGGATTAAAGGGATGGTATTTTTTAGAAGTCCTTGGTTACATAGAAGTATTCGTGTAGTTTAGAAGTAAGAGTAGGATAGTTTTTCATTCTTAAAAAAAAAAACTAATGTAATGTTAGATAATTACATGCCAGTGTATGCAATTCTCAGTGATTTTAGATAGTTGTATTTAGTCCCAACTCCCAACTACTGAAACTAACCTAAAGTGTTAAATGGTTTAATTTAGAGGGACTAAATATGTATTAAACTATATTCATTTTAATTGTAGTTAAAAGTTGATTATGTGTTATTTGGCCTAGCTTATTTGTTTGTAGCTCTTAATTTTTATGTTACAAATTTATAAGGGGGCTGGCATCGTCACGGTGTTAGAGCATTAAACTCGCGGTAATGTTGCTCCACACCGTCGCCGATGATTTTGACGCGGCAAGGGGAAACTTTGCCGTAAACTTTCACGCCATTTAACCACGCGTGAAACACTTCCAACGGCTCTTTTTGCTTGGCAACGGCTAGTATAATTTTGTGTGTTTTTTTTTCACAGCTGAACGAATGCATATATATATATATATACAAACCATAAGTTTTTATAGTCACAAACACATACAAACAATCTCCCACATCTAAAAAAAAACATCAAACAACTTCAAATATTCTCACAACTACAATGACTTCCTCGTCTTCGAATAATAGGGCACAAATGACAGTTTTCGACGTCAAGAACTCGATGCAGTTGGATATGTTAGACGACATTCGTTGCCAAAACGACCTATGGGAAGTGATCAAGATTACAGGTGAAGAAGGATGGATGCAAGGCGGAAATACAAGAAATACGAGCGCCGGGAAGGAAGAATACCAACCTTGAACAATTTTATGTTACGTATGTGCAAGAGAAGACCGACATGGTTGATAAAGCCATTAGCATGATTTATGATGCTCATTTTGCGTTGGGAGAGACGTTTTCGCATGCCGAAATGTGGCAATAAAATATCGATGAAGACGCGACGATGGACAGTGTGAAGTGTCCACCAACAAAAATCAAACACTCAAAATAATATGTAGTTTCGTAGTTTATTTTTATTTTTAGGATTTGTAGTTTTTTTTATTTTTTTTTAGGATTTGTAGGTTTTTTTTATTTAGGATTTGTAGTTTTTTTATAAATTTTTAGGATTTGTAATTTTTATGTTTTTATTATTATTGTGTAATGTTTTAGTTTTAATACAATTTTAAGTTTTTAAATAAAATGAAAATTGTAGTGAGTGGTGGGTGAGTGGAGTGTTGCCAATGAAAATTGTAGTG